>VWZL01002846.1:25351-52951 GCA_013396915.1 Stercorarius parasiticus | reverse complement strand
CTAAGTGGGTCACCTTGTCATAGCAGAAGGAGTCCTCATAAGGAGGTCAGGACCTGCCTTTCATAAACCCATGCTGACTGTGCCTGATCGCTTGGTTGTCCTGTATGTGCTACATGATGGCACTCAAGACAATCCACTCCATAACCTTCCCTGGCACCAAGGTCAGACTGACAGGCCCGTAGCTCCCCAGGTTCTCCTTCCAGCCCTTCTTATAGATGGGCATCACATTTGCTAACGTCAACTGGGACCTCCCTGGTTAGCCAGGACTGATGATAAATGATGGAAAATGGCTCGGTGAGCAGTTCTGCCAGCTGCCTCTGTACCCTTGGGTGGATCCCATCTGGCCACTTGGACTTGGGTGTGTCTAAGTGATGTAGCAGGTCACTAACCGTTTCCTCTTGGATTATGGGGAGTTCATTCTGCTCCCCATCCTTGTTGTCCAGCTCAGTGAACTAGGTACCCAGAGAACAACTGTTCTTACTATTAAAGACTGAGGAAAGAAGGCATTAAGTACTTCAGCCTTTTCCTCCTCCTTGGTCACTATGTTTCCCCCCCACATCCAATAAAGGATGGAGATACTCCTTAGTCCTCCTTTTGTTGTTAATGTATTTATAGAAACATTTTTTGTTGTCTTTTACAGCAATAGCCAGATTAAGTTCCAGTTAGGCTTTGTCCCTTCTAATTTTCTCCCTGAAATGAAATCTTTGTAGTCCTCCTGAGTGGCCTGCCCCTTCTTCCATAGGCCATAAACTTTCCTTTTTTTCCTGAGTTCCAGCCAAAGCTCTTGATTTAGCCAGGCTGGTCTTCTTCCCCGTCAGCTTGTCTTATGGCACATGGGGACGGTCAGCTCCTGCGCCTTTAAGACTTCCTTCTTGAAGAACGTCCAGCCTTCCTGGACTCCTTTGCCCTTCAGGACTGCCTCCCAAGGGACTCTGTCAACCAGGCTCCTAAATAGGTCAAAGTCTGCCCTCCAGGAGTCCAAGGTGACAGTTCTACTAATCCCTCTCCTTACTTCTCCAATTATCAAAAACTCTATCCATGATCGCTATGCCCAAGACAGCCTCCAACCTGTCCATCACCCGTAAGTCCTCTGTTCACGAAAAAAAGGTCTAGCAGGACACCTTCCCTAGTTGGCTTACTCCCCAGCTATGTCAGGAAGTTATAGTCCACACACTCCAGGAACCTTCTAGACTGTTTCCTCTCTGCTGTATTGTATTTCCAGCAGACGTCTGGTTAAGTTGAAGTCCCCCATGAGAACTAGTCTTAGCAATTGTGAGACTTCACCCAGTTGCTTATTGAATATTTCCTCTGCCTCTTGATCCTGGTTGAGGAGTCTATAACAGATTCCCATCATGATATCTGCCTTGTTGTCCTTTACCCTGATTCTTTTTCATAAACACTCAACCCTATCTTCACCATCATTAAGCTTAAGACAATCAAAACATTCCCTAACATGCAAGGCCACCCCACCTCTTCTTCCTGGCCTATCCCTTCTGAATTTATAGCCATTCAATGCAGCACTCCAGTTAACATTTATCATCCCACCGTGCTTCTGTGATGGTGACTGTATCATAGTTTTCCTGGTGCACAATGGCTTCCATCTCCTCCTGTTTGTTGCCTGTACTGCATGCATTGGTGTAGATGCACTTCAGTTGGCTATTGATCCCATCACCTTTTTTTGGGAAGAAGCACTCATTCCTACCTGACCATTCCCAGGTGCTTCCGTGATTTCTAGCCCATTAATATCCTTTGAGTCTTTGCTATCACACGGCACTCCATCCCCTACCCTCACTGAGATGGCAGACTGAAGGACCTCACTAACACACTGTCCCACAAACTGATGTGCTGCCCCCAGGCTCGTCTCTAGCGAATCTGATTTNGAATTTATAGCCATTCAATGCAGCACTCCAGTTAACATTTATCATCCCACCGTGCTTCTGTGATGGTGACTGTATCATAGTTTTCCTGGTGCACAATGGCTTCCATCTCCTCCTGTTTGTTGCCTGTACTGCATGCATTGGTGTAGATGCACTTCAGTTGGCTATTGATCCCATCACCTTTTTTTGGGAAGAAGCACTCATTCCTACCTGACCATTCCCAGGTGCTTCCGTGATTTCTAGCCCATTAATATCCTTTGAGTCTTTGCTATCACACGGCACTCCATCCCCTACCCTCACTGAGATGGCAGACTGAAGGACCTCACTAACACACTGTCCCACAAACTGATGTGCTGCCCCCAGGCTCGTCTCTAGCGAACCTGATTTTATCCCTTTCCCCCTTCAAATCTAGTTTAAAGCCCACTTAATGAGCCCTACTGACTCCTGTGCGATAATCTTTTTTCTCCTTTGAGACAGGTGCACCCCGTCGGTTGCCTGCTGCCCTGGTGTCATGTAAACTGACCGATGATCAAAAAACCTGGAGTCCTGCTGGGGACACCGGGCTTGGAGCCAGGTATTGATCTGTCGGGTCCTCTTGTTTCTTCCTTCATCATTCCCTGCAACTGGAAGGACAGAGGAGAACACTACTTGTGCTCCTGATCCCTTAACCAGCCATCCCAAGGCCTTGAAGTCTCTCTTGATTGCCCTCAGACTTTTTGTTCAGATTGATTGCTCCCTACCTGAAAAGTCAATAATGGATAGTAATCTGAGGGCTGTAACAGGGTAGGAAGCTTTCTCCTCACATCTTTAACCCAGGCCCCAGGAAGGCAGCAGACTTCCCTAAGAAGTCGGTCTGGTCTGCGTATCGAGCCTTCTGTTCCCTTCAAAAGGGAGTCTCCTATGACAATGACCCGCCTCTTTTTCTTTATGGAAGCAGTTTTGATGTGGGGTGTAGCCTGACTTAACCTCAGTGTCACTTCCAAGTTAGGTGAACCATCGACCTCGTTACTCTTGAGTTCTGCTTGCAAAGCCTCATACCTCTTATGCAAGGGGACCTGGGAAGGTGGGGATGTTGCTGAGGAGACAAGCCTACTGCACTGGGCAGGAACCTGTTGCCATTGCTCCCTGTTCTTCAGGTTACTGTGTTCAGACGGTGGAGAGAGCGTAGGGGATCCGGGTAGGGAATCCTCTGTATTATGCATCTTGTCTTCCTGTTGGGCCTGTCTCAGGGAGGTTAGGAGGAGATCCCAGTGGTTGATCTCTCTCCCATTCCCTGATGCTCCTCAACCTACTCACTTCCTACCGGAGCTCTGCCACTAAGTGGAGGAGTTCCTCTACCTGAGCACAACTCCCACAGGCGTGCTCAGTGCTGATGTCCTGTGCTGGTGTAAGAGCAGGGCACACCCTGCAGCCTGACATCTGGGTGGCAGCATGTTCCCAATGGAGCACTGTCTGGGAAGCCGTGTCTGTTGTGGTGGGTGCAGAGCTTAGAGAGGCCATGGCTTTCCACCAGGTGGACACCGTTGCTCCCTGGTCAAGCTGGCAGAGCTTTCAGTGCTCTTCCTGCACATCCTTCCAATGCACACTGCCTTGCCACCTCCTGTTCACAGCCCTCTCGGTCACTCGTGGTCTCTAGGGCCGTTTAAATCCCCTGCGGTTGCTCCCAGCAATGCCCAGGCCACGTCAGCCTCACTTGCAAGAGCTGCCGGCTCCTGGTGGGGCTCTCTGCCCTTTCTTGGGTTTCTCTGGCTCCGGGAACACCGCTGTCCACCTCAATCTAGTGCTCATCCACAGCACTTACCGTTGCTGCTGCTGCACTCCTCACCAACATTGGAATTCATAGCATTGGATTCATAGCATTGGAAGGGATGTAGGTATGTCCTTTCTCTTAAAACCAACTAGAGTACTTGTGAAGACATTGTTCATATTTCCTGAGGGTTTCCATACTGACTTTTCTGTGCAACATGTGAACCAGCATTCTGCATAGCATGCATTGGCAGCACAGATCTAAACCGAAGGAAAATATTAGTTGAATCTTTCCTGTGAAATATGTGACTATTTCCTCTTGACAAATCATTTAAACTGCTTTGATACTTGTCATACAGTATTTTAAGATACCGTCATTTATTTCAGTCTAATGAAAAGTGAAAATACAAATGTATGCATGGCTTGTTTTAGTGAAGTTTTAAAAAAACATACTTTATCGTTAATATGTTTATCATACCAGATAGATACTTTGTATTGATGGATATAGATATTGATAATATTTATAGAAGCTGGGGAAGTTGTGTAAATCCATCTTAATCTACTGAGCTATCTTTACAATTTGAGGGACTGTTGCTTTCAAACTTGATTATTTTAACAGATTTTATTTTTACTATGCCAGATGATATGACTTTGCTGTTTTCTAATGAGACATGTTTTCCCAGGTAAAGAAATCTCTATTGTCAAGGCCTTAGACCATATACCCATACAGAATAGCCAAGCTAACCATCATTCTTAACACTTCTGTGACTGAAACAGAGACTTGCCCTTTGTCATTTAAAAGCCCTACAGAAATTTGCCTATATTTTTTAGATTTTTGTCATAGATAAGAATCTGTGAACTTTTTGCTTGCTTGCTTGTGTTTTTTTGTGTTTCTGCAAATTCCCTAGAACAATTTACTTAACTTATATCTCTGTATTCAGGTTATGACAATATCCAAGAATCATATCCTTTTTTCCAAATAATTTACTTCAACATGACTCTGATGGATACACATATTGAAGGTATGAAGCCCTTCTGACACCTCAACAGATACATATCTGCCATGTTAGAAGGTGCATATGTATGTGCAGCCCAATATACATTGGAAATCTATCTGTATTGCATTGTAAAATAATTTCCAACAGCCTTTTCTATCACTCTCTAGAGTTTAAGGTTCCTGCTTCTCAGGCTTTTCTCTCCAATTGAAGCCACATTTTTGAATGCCTTTCATATGCATGTTTGTATTTATGTATGTCTCAGGAATTCCTAAACCTCAGTTAATTGTGCAGGGAAGATAGGAAAATTGTAGCACATACATTTTCCCAGATTGATTCTAAATTAAATTTCTGTTCCTATTCCTAGTCTTTTCAGGTGCCTTAATATTCTTTGAGAGTGTTTGCAATTTCACAAAGTCAGCAGCAGCAGCAAATTTCATTAATAAAAACGTTACCCCTTTGGTTCAGATTATTACTGAGGACATTTAATAAGAACAGGCACAAGTTCCTGCACTAACTTATTATTACTAACATAGATATATTTATTTAATACTTGGAAACTACTCTGCTTTTTTATGACATACTATATCTTCTCTATTAGACTGCTGTTCTTCTGTTGTGCAGCAAGCAATCCAATTTGGTACTGCATATTTTGATTTGTGCTAACTCTCCTATATACCAATCTTACTAATATCCCTTACATTTATTTATATCATTAATCAAGCTGCCCTGCATTCTTGTGTTCTTACTTTTCTGCAACATATGTTCATGTTGCATTGTTTCCGTATCATGAGTGGAGATTAATTTTGGGTTGACTTTACTGCTGGTTTGAAAAAATTATATTTTTTCAATGTACTGCAAACATTTCCTTTCATGACATATCCATTATGACAAATGTTAAAAACACTTCGCTATGAAGTGTATCTCATTTTTTTAACTATGCTTTATTTCAATTTTATTACATGTAGTAACACTCTATAACACTGTACCACTTTAAAGTATCCAGTAAGTTCTGTAACAGCCAGTCTAATATCCATATAGACAGCCAAAGATGCTTTTCTTTGCATTTAATGTTGCACCTTCAGTTTATGTCAGAGTTGTGTGTGATTATTGGAACACTTAAATATGCTTGATTTTCATCATTAGCATGGGAGTAAACTGAAGCTCAAAGATATTGGCTGATGTGCCAAGAATCCTGTAGTGAGTTAGTAGTAAATTAGTTAAAATAACTCAGAAATCTTCCCAGATACGTGCTGTATCTTCTGATCATGAAATCCCTTAGATTCTTAGTCTGTTACAATGTTACTCCAGCTATTGCTATTCATCCAACAAAACCTCTTGTCTGTATGACACATTTAAGCATATTATACTGTCATATTCTAATCATTCATTATGATTAGATTTTTTTCATTTTACAAGTATTTCTTTTGTGCAGTCAGTCGACCCAGTTGCTCAGTAACGAAATGTCCTTAGCATTTACCTATGGAGGCTATGATTTACCATAAGGTATAGCAATAGTTAATGTCCTCTGTCTAGCCATGTGTTTATACTGTAGCATTGATGTGAGCAAAAAGAAAGTAAGAAAAACCAAAGGAATACGTTTACTTTTGTCGTTCTGCATAGCTGACTTGAGCCACTGTTTGAAAGAAGTTTATTGTCTCTCTGTATTAGTAATACTGAGCACTGTGTGTGTGGTAGTGCTTATGCAATGCAGCAAAGGTCACAGGATTGCTTCTGCTCTTGAGACACTGGACTCATCAGCTCATCCAAAAAGGCTCAGAGTCAGGCGTAGCAGAGATGTTAAGGACATGTTTCCAAAAGCGGCTAGCAAGGCACGACTATGAGCATGCTGTGCAATGACCTCTTCCTACTGCTCTACCAAGAGCTGGGCCTGCCATGGTGTTNGGCAGCTCAGAGTGGGCATGGCTCACATGGGGTGGAATACCTGTGTCCCTGCCGGAGCCTGGGAAGAATTAAACCTATCCCCCTGGAACCAGGACACCCAGGAAGCTCTGCCAGCTCACCCAAGGGGTGGTTCAGGATCAATGTGTGTCTGCTGTTGGGATCCGGTTTGCAATTCTCTGCCTTTTTAGGTATTGGCAACAGATTTCTGTTTTACCAGAACTGAAGAGGACGATCAGCCACTTGCTTGAAAGATGACGTGCTGCTAGCTATTTACTTGCAGAGTGCTGAAACATTTGGAGCTAACTGCGACGATATATCATTCCTTTAAAGTGCCGAAGAGTTTAGCTGCCACATACTGCAAAATCTGAATACCCCATGTAGGCTAGAGACTACCTTGGCATTAGTACAGGACAGGTTTACTTGTCCATGCTAAAGAACAGAGTTAAGTATTTTGTTGCAACTTTGTATGTGAAAAACTGTAATGGCAACCAAATGAAAATGTGTTTAAGTAGCACCATTAGACTTGTACCTACTACTTCTGGCTTGACATCTATCAATACCGATCTACATTTCAAATTATAAGGCTTTATGCTATTCTCAGTGTTAAAAGTTTATGGAGGTCAGTATTAGTTTTACTGAGCAACTAGATGGCATTTTTCTTAATGAGTCTGAAATATCTGAAATATCTCTGCTTGTCAGAGATTTGAAAAATAATAGCCCTCTATATCAGTCTCTCAAAAAGTCAATACCCTACATTTAAGAAAACTTAAGCTCACATGCAACAAAACCCATGTGGAATTGTTATGCGTAACATGGATTTAATATTTCCTTGCCTCATTATACATATTAATGTTAAAAGTGATCAGTTTAACTTCCGCATACTGAATATTCATTAAGTGGTTCTAATCATGTGGAAAATCTAGAAATCAGTATGACAACTGAGTGATCCAACAGAAATTTCGTCTTCTAACGTGTATAAAATCAGAATAGCTAGTAAGAGTTGTATTCTAGAATAAGACACTGCATTTGCAGAAAAAAGAGGCCTTAGACATTTCTAAGATTATACCTTCCAATAGGAGAGATTACTCCTCTGCAACCAATACCAAACTCAGTTAATTCCCCAGCATTTCCCCATCACAAAAATAGAAATTAATCAGTATCTTGTCTTCATAATGTTGAATCTTGACCTTTTGAAAATAAAAACAAGATGCAACTTTCCAAAACAAAAATCTGGCTGATTACTAAACATCCTAAGCCTGTTTCTGAAGCGACTCAAAACAGAGAAAAAAATAAAAAAATGCCATGTAACACTTTAAAGGTTGGTTGAAAGGGCAATCATTCCTCCCTCTGCATGGGAACCACTAACATTGACAAAGTTTTTGTTCCTTTCAAGATCAAGGCTTTGCTTTCTCTGAGATTTTCAAATATTTTGTGAAGTAGTTACAGAGCGAAGTACTCTCCCAGTTTCTTCTTCTACTGTTGCTTTGTTGATGTAATGTTGAGGTTCAGTTTCACGGCTGAGTGGGATCGGTGAACACCAGCCTTCTGAGAGGCGCCTTAGGAACATCCTGCAAACTGAGTGGCAGATGGGAAAACAGTTTTTGGCAGCACTGGCTTTCTAATTACTGCAAGAAGAACCCAGCATTATGCCTCTACCCCAAGCAGATGTACTTTAATTTACAATGGAAAAAATCCAATCAGATCTGTCTTTTCCCTCTCTTCACTTAATCCTTCCTTTTTTTTTTTTTATAATGTGATCATATTATATATTTGGTCTGATATTTTAAACTAAGTTTCTCTGTTTTTTTTTCTGAGGACTGACTGCCAAGAATTCCACTGTGATGGGATTACTTGGAGATAAGCCACTGCCAAGAACTTTCCTTAAATACAATGGGATTATTTAGGGAACAAACTGTTGTCACATTCCATCATCAAGATTTGGGATTCCAGGGGCAGGCCAAACTGTTCAAGCTGCAAAGTCACAAGTGTTTCAGGGAGGGCTCAAAATGAGGGAAACAAGCAAGAAACTGATGTTTCAGGGTAGTCAGAACGTAAAAGTATCTACTCTCTAGGCAGAAAGCATCAAGCTTCCCAATTTCTCATTTCGGATGTAAATTAATGTACATATAAGAGGAACCAGAAGACTTAGGTCTAGGGCAGATAGACATGTTGATGATTCTTTTCCCCAGTTCTAGCAACCACAAGGGTTCCCATTTCCTTAATTTGATTTCTTTTAGACATACCATGCACTCAGATAAGGCAGTTACGCGCACACTGTCGCCATGCATCCTAGAACATTTCTTGCAAAAGAAATGGTCCTTAGCATTTTCATATGTTAATGGTCTCTATTACTGCCTTCCTCAGGATGGAAGATTGCTTAACTGTGTTTTATGGGCTCCCCATGGCTACCAGCTAATAATATATACGTTAGTGCTTTTGGAAAAGAACCATGAGAGTTTCCTTTAGTTACTGCAGCAAAATATTGAGGTGTTATGTGTAAAGTGACAATCAGAACAGCACGTTAAGCACCAATCTTTTTTAGTTTATTACATTGCAGAAGTAGGATTTGTTTCGTAGACTCAATGTCTTTATCAGTTACTACATTCTACACGGATTCACAAAAGGCCAGATTCTAAGTGCATATCACCTGCATAAAGAAGCCCAGCAGACCTGATGTAAATGCTCACATAAATCTCAACTTAAAACTCATTTTGTCTTAGAAAAAGTGTCAATTTACATCTCAACACACTCTCAAGGAGCTTTATTAGTTCACAAGGGGGCAGCTTGCAACACATCCGCTTTGTCCTCACAAAATCTATTTTCTACTTGAAAAATGGGCTCAAAGTGAAAAAAAGAGAAGTATCATGGTAAATCAATTTTTTGCCTTTCCCTTCAGAACAGCCTGCAGTTTAACTTTTAATTAGCTAGGTGGCATTTGTATACATTTGCTATTGCCTTTTCTTTTTAAAAAAATTGTGGAACTACAGCACTTTTAAGACAGTAGAGAAAGCAGCCAGAGGACCCCCATTACCAGAATAAATTCTGCTTTCCTAGCCCTTGCACCAAACTGATTTCTATTAAAACACAATATTTCATAAACAAGTTTATCTGCACCGTTTTTGGATTTAGGACAGCAGCAATCTCAGTGTTTAAGATCCTAATCTATCTAGGGTTTGACTGTCTTCTGTTATTCCAATACCTAGGTATTTTGGAAGTCAAGGTTCACCCATTCTGATGTGTACATATTAAGTAGACCTATAAAGGCACTGATTGGAAGACAGTAAGTATTTCACATATTAATATTTTAATAAGCAGTTTATATTAACAGAACAAAAAGCATTTTTAGGGCTTACGTCTTAAAATAAAAGTGAGACTTTTTTACTTTAAACTGGAGATAGAGATTTTATTTAAACTTGTCACTAATTTTGGACCACTTCATCCACTATTATTGTCCTATTTTACAAAATGGAAACTGACTTAATGAAAGACAAAGTCAGGGTACAATAAAAATCTACAGCAGAGCTGAAATTTGGAGTCCTGAAATATAGACTGAAGAGTAGGCTAAAAACAGACTTAAGTGTCCAAACAAATCCAAGCCAAGTCAGAGCTCATGACCTAATTCAACTCAGTACAAACAATAAGAGAGCTGAATTCTCATCACCATTCCTAAATCCTTATCTGTTCTCCTCTACCTCAGATAAATTGCTAACTGGAATGGCCAAGAGACAGATCTATATTTTTTCCCCAGAGAAATTTGTTTCCTAACAGGGAGCATTGTAAGAACCACAAGGAAACGTGTTCTAAGTAACTGGAAGTTAAAACAATTCATATTCTGGCATAAACAGAATTTTGCTGTATCAGAAGCCATTAGGAAATTATTTTATCTAATTAATTCCATTTCAAAAAACGATGGTTGATGTCAACAACATCGCTTTTGTTGTTAAAACATAACTAAAAGTAACGTATTTGAAAGCATATTCTGACAAAACAGTACAGAAAAAAAGGTATTTATTGTACCATAACACCCTTCCAGCTATAAGAAAAAACATTAACACTGCATTATAATTTTTTTCAACCTCTTTGCTTGATGAACTTTCAACCAAGGCCCTCCTGCCCTGTCATGGGAATGATGAACCCTGATAGAATAGATGGGGAGTAAGGATTTATTTTTTTCTAAGTGGGTGTGCAGGAACAAGGAAAAGTTACAAGGAATATGGGAAATTTCTTAACACGACATAAAAATATCACGTAAGAAGCCTTTCATGAGGGGTGCTTGCAAAAGAATTAAAATATTATTTTTTCAGCAGTGGTCTCCTGGTGATTTTAATGTTTCTATTGGCCTCTTCATAGGCCGTATTAAGTCTTAGATGGCAAAAGCTACTGGAATGGAGTCCTTCCTTAAACTCTTACATAATTAAGCTACCCAAGAAGTTACATAAGTAACTAGTAGTTCACAGCCTGGGAAGAAAAATACATGATTTTTCTCTAGGCATTTTTCCATCTTTCATTACCCTGTTCCTTTTTCATTTTATGTCAGACATTCACTTGTGAATAAATGCTTTGGAATCTATTTCTGATTCTGTAATGTTACTCTCGTTAGGAAGCATTAGTGGGAAGGAAAGGGAAAGAGTGGCTGAGAATAATTTTAGATTAAATATCAGACAATGATAAATTATACTCAAGATAAACCGGGGTAAATCTCTAGGAAATCTAATAACTACTTTGAAGTTATTACCTGTTAGAAGCAGAAAGTATGTAAGGCAATACATGTATATTTAAAAATGTCTATCGTTCTAAAGACTTGGAAGTATATGCTATATATTCAAAGTCAAAACAAGAAAAAAGAAAAACAAAACTCTAAAGTCAGACTTAAATATTACTTACTAAGCACAGTACCCAGAACCTCAGAAATAATGCAGCTAAGGTTTCCTATTTAATCTTAAATTCGATATTTGTAAATATATGCATATATTATTAGTATTAATATATTGACTATCAAATCTCAAACTCTTTCATGGGAATTTGAGTCATACCCTGAGCCATCCTCAATCAAGAAGACCCATGGTGAGTTCTCCTTTCTACCTTTCTTACCAGTGTATGGAGCCACTGTTTTTATTAGAAACTGGGCAGTAATTAAGGTCTGCTTATAAATCCAAACCAATATCAATGCCATCTTTACAAAATGATACCTGCAAACAAATACTGTGGAATTCATAATGTGTAGATCCTTTACATACATGTTAGTGCGAAGTTTATCTTTAAGATATATTATAGGTATCAATATGCATAAGTATAATATCCCATGTATGAAAGTTTTATCTTATTCATCAACTTTTAAAAATAAGATTAATCTTTAAAACAGTAATATGGGTACCTCTGGCTTCAAGACTATTGACAAATCATCTTTATTTCAGCTGGTACCCAGAAAATATAGAGGCTTTAGTGTGCAAAAAGGAGTTACTGTTGAAGCAGACTGTCATGCCTTGTTGTGATTAGGCTAAAAAACCCCCCATTTACCTGAAGATCTTCCACTATCTAATATTAGCAGAACGTACCACTGAGATATGCTTTGTTTTCCTGCTCAATCCCCATGAATATCATTATTCAGCATTTTCATGATGCTATAACTCTGTAAATTTGCTTAGGGAAAGGATGAGTATTCTTGGCAAGAAATGATTGACCAACGTTTGCTGAAGCAATTCAGTTTTGTTTTGCACAGTCATGCCAAGGTCTTTGGTGAATATTACTTATAGACAAAGAGAAATAGAAGATTTCTTGGAAAAGGAATCCTTTATTATTTCCCAAAATTTGTAAATGATACCTTATTATAGTGATATCCTTCTGGTGCTCTGATGGAGTTTCCCTTCAGGCTGATGTAGTGTAAGATTGCTTAATGAATGTAAAACTTTTCCTTTCTATCAAGTGGGAAAATCACTTTGATTTATCCATCTGTAAATTGCAGCACATCTGTGATGCAGCTGTCTATTTCATCACAATATATGTTGAAATTTAGTGTCAAATATGATGACAGAAGTAGTTTCAAGTGAGTTTTCAAGAGGAAATACTACTTAGAATTAACTCCTGTTTTGCCAAGACACAGGTCTGGTCTCTGCTGTTCATGAAAATGCAGCCAAAGCATTTTTACAATCAGAGGGGTTGGACCTCTGGTTGTTCATTAGGTGACATTGTTACTGACCACATGTTGTTTATCCAGTTTAATGCTCTCTGAGAAAGATGATCACTGTATTTACCAGAATAACCTTCTCTTGATTTTTCTATTAGCTGTTGACTACACTCTGTTCTTCAGGTCTATAACTACTTTTTCTACTTTGAATACAGTCAAATAGTCCCATGTAAAATGCTAAGCTGACTATTTGAACATCGATAAAAGCCTTACACTCTTTAAAATAATCTCTCTTAGAATGAAGTATCCTGTGTAATTTAAAATGCAAGAATTTCTAAGTGTAGTTATGCTTCTTTTTGAGTAGGTAATAGAAGCTCTATCATGATGTCTATTGTGCTATCCTCTTGCTCTTTTCTTTGTCTCTGCTGAATTCTTACAGTAATATTCACTGACTCCTACAATGTTTACTTTTAGGTATAATTAAAAACCCTGTCCAAAGTCAAAACAGATCTGTTTAGAGTTAAACAATATTAGAGAATAGGAAAGAAAGGTTGGAGGTGTACTATTCATAACTCTACAGTGTTTTAAAGCTTACCTAACGCAGCACAAATGGTTCAATAGGTGAAACCTTTCTTTTTTATTGTCTTTAAACACAAAATGTGATGAATATCATCACTGATTGGCTGACCTGACATCTGTTTCACTGGCATTTGCCTGTAGGGGTGGCAGCAGGGGAAAGGAATTTTCCATTTATATTTTTCTTTGTAATAGACATTAAGCTGACATTGTTTCTGCTTCCTCTTTGTTGGTGCTATATCACTGCAAATAAGAAACATTAAACCTGCTCTCTTTTCTTAGAGGAACAAGCTGCTAAGCAGTCAGAAGCCTTTTTTTATTTAGCTTTTCAAAGCATTTTGTAAATACATCAAACTTAAGAGGAAAAAATAATCCAGATTTTTGGCATTTTTTAGGACACAAAGACTGGCTATCAAAGCCAACGCATTGCAATATTTCATTCTGGTGTGTGAGCACTGATGAATAGCACTGCTAGGAGAGGATATAATTCACATCACAATATTAATAGCTAGTTGACATCATTCTACAGTTAGGTCTTCATTTGCAAAGGTCAAGATTTATCTCCAAAACCTGACCCAAATGCTCCAGACAAAACTGTTTGAACTCTACCTCTACAGTTGTTACCAAGCAAGATGTGGAGGACTGCCAAGAAGTGAGAATAGTGAGAGGCATTGCTTCTGCTCATGTCTGATAATAAAATTGCAAAGCAGAAAACAACCTTCACAGGTTCTCTAATTCATTTACTGCTGGAATAATCAACGTGCCTGTATCATTCTTCTGAAGTGCTTTTCTAACCTATTCTTGATAGCATCTGATGAGGAAGACTCCATGATCTCTCCAGACCATTTATTGCAGGTATTGCTTTCCTCGGAGTTAGAAAAAAAAAAATCATCTGCCTTGAAATACTTGCTATAGTTTAAGCTCATTACTTGCTGCGGAAAGCAGATTGTTCTTTTCTTCTGTAGCAACGCCTGACAGTAATATCTTCACTCTTTCTTTTTTCTTCTAGACTGTCTCAGGACTTGCACTTTACATGAGGTCTCACTTTCTAGATCTTTGATCATTCTTATTGCTGCCTCCTTGACAGAAATACAAGTGTATCTGCCTATATTTATTAACTTTCTCTTTCAGACAGTCCCTAATTTATGTGAATCATTTTCACTGTACTCCTTTCCTGTAGTTCTTGCCTGTAGTATTTGCCTGTAGTTCTTCCCAGGACTTGGTGCCACTTAGAAGTTCATAACGACTGTCTTAATATGGTATATAAGAAATGAAAATATTTTTCTTTCAGAGCAAGTCAACATTTAGAGGCTCTAATTAGACTACAGATACTACTAAAAGTTAACTGTTCTGGAAAATGAAGACTAGGAGATAAGAAACGTGAACAAGATAGTAGAAAAAAGGTAGACTAACACAGAATGTACACAGGAAAATAGAATTGTGTGATAATAAACTTGGAACTTGTTCCTTAACAGTGTTTGACAGATGCCCTCCCCTTTCTTTAAATATTTTCTAAAAATCAACTTGACCAAAACCTCAAACTTGGTACATCAATGTTATCTAATTACACCTAGATGATAAAGCTTTCAGATTCCATTTTACTTTGATGTTAATTTTTGCTTGGTCTCTAGTAGGCATGGCATAGAGATAAATCATTATATGAAGAGCAATTTTCTATTTTCCCTAAGAAATGGTTTCTGATTTCAAATAATACTCTGTATGATTATATTTTATATATACATATGTGTGTGTATATATATATAAACTCCTTAAAATAGTCATTTTTCTTTGCTGTCTGTAAAACGTCTGGCACTCCTCTGGTGCTATGTACAATGAGAAGGGAAGCAAGGTATTCCCAGATGACAGAACAAGTTCATGAAGAAATTCAGCACCTTCATTGCTAAATAATATTAAGGATAGAAAATAACAGTTAGGTCTTTTATCTAGATTCCCCAGAATTACGCTCATTCCTCACTTGGATTGCTCTGTTTAGGATTCTAATTACTCATTAGGTAATGAAGGGGCTTAAATCTTGTGGAGACTGGTAAATTCAGATATTTATCTTCTTTTGAAATAGACACACACTTCTGCCTGTATCCTAATGCAAACATAGTCAAGAATACAAAAATCCAAACAGAAGGACTTTGCTTGAATAATGGGTAAAAACTGAGTGTGACTGAAACATTATCTCTGGATGTGAAGGGGAAGAAGCACATAGAAACAAAGAATATACGACCTTGTAGGGAAGATAAAAAAACCCCAACCAACAAAACAAACAAACAAACAAAAAAACCCACAATAAAAAAAACCATTAAAACATAAAGAAAACCCCTGGGAATGGATTTTGGGTCAGGACGCTGACTGACATTTTGGTCCTGTAAGCCAAGGGAACTACTCATGACTTTTTGATTCCTCTTCTGCTAAATAGCACTCAAATACAAGATATCCAGCCCTGAATTATTCTCTAAAGTGGAAAGGTCGAGAACATCCCATGATAACTACCTCAGTCCAAGATTAGTTGAAGACTAGTTCATAACTGAAATTCACTGCACTTCGTTATAAACATCCATTAAAGAATGCAGAGTACTTCTGTTATGCAAACTATAAGGAGAAGTAAGTTTAAGAGGAAAACCACACGTGGGCAAGGTTCATTGCTGGGGACTACAAGCATATGAGAAACAAAAGTGGAGGAAAGGCTCAATATCAGGAATACTATGACAGTCAGATAGCAGGCAATCTGCTGAGTTCAGCAGAGCTGAGCTTAAACTGACAGTAGAGACAAGGATGGCCAGAGCCTGGACTAACGGATGAAGATGAGCTAACGCAGCTTAAGAAATTTTATCTGTCCAAGCTTGAGTCTTCTCAAGTGCATGTCTTTTTGAATCTTCTAGAGTGCATGTTTTAATTTACTCAAGTGAGCCACCAGTGACAGGGGCATTACTGGATACAATTTAACACAGCTGTACAGATCTCCTTTGATCTTATGAAATGGAAGGAAATTTGAGTTATAGGATCTCTTTATATCAGAAGTAACACATATAATCAAGGACTGATTTTTCTGTAATCTACTTGATCACGTATCGTTTCAGATATACATCTGCCCTGCAAAATTATTTCAGAAGTTGTTCAATTTACTTGCTACAACACATATGTCAAATACTGAATGTTCATGAGCAACAATTACAAATAAATTGCATCTGGCAGAGTTTTTTGAGTAGGCTAATGGCTGCAATTAATTGGCAAATTGGTTTCTACTGAAAAGACAAAAGTTTATGTTTGAAAGATGAGCTTGGTATTTTATCCTGCTGAATTTATTCTGCTGAAAAACAGGTATTTAACATTACATAAATGGAAAGTCAGCTGACTAGTATCTGCTAGACTACACTGGTTCTATAGTCAACACAATATGAAATGAGTTGGTGGGTTGCAGTGTACTTTGGCAGCAATGGTGGCATACAAACCCTGTTGTTGCTGTCTCTATGAAATGTCCTTTCAGTATGTTTTCATCAGAGAGGCAGTGAATGTAAACCACAGTCCAGGAATTGATAGGAAAAATCTACAAACCACGTTCTCAGTGCTCACAAGTGTTGTGATGCTGATAGCTGTTTTCCCTTCTATTCCTTTCCAATACAAACAAACTGGTATGTCACAGATGCTTGAAATTAGATGAAGGAATTTCTAAATACAGAAGAGGAAAATCAAAATAATACACATACTTATAATAATTACAATACAAATTATTACAATAATAATAATTGTATAATTTAACAGCTGAACTCCCAGGTGACAGAAGAAAGTGTTACCCAAGATCTCATTATAGAATAATCCAAATCTCAGCACAGTTCCTACATGATATTGCTGTTGTATCACCAATGTCCATGGTGTGTGTGAAGTAATGCCACTGATGTTGTTTTTATACTTCGCTTTGTTTTTTCAGAAGCGCTTTAAGAATGAACATTTTCAATGACAGTACTTACAAAAAGCAGAGGTTTCTCTAGAGGTATTAAAATATACACTTAAAGAAACAGCTAACAAAATGCTAACAAATAGCAACAGATTAAGTGAAGCAGCACACGTGTGTAACCTATTGAAAACAAATTACACAATGTCTTAAAATACATTTTAAGTGGAATACAAAACACTGGAGTAGATATCTTACAGAATCTTATGCTTACAATGGATCTTGGAGAATGTAAAATATTGATTTGTGTACTGTCTTCTTTCATATTACCAAAGCATCTCAGTATTTCTGCTAAAATGACAGACTGTGAGTAGTAAAACATTTTTGCTTACATTCTCATGAGGCTTCAGAGTTAACATCTCAATTATATAACAGCAGCCATTCACAAGGTCACAAAGTCCTTCAGCTATTTCCACAAGCTCAAGAGGGAATGAAATTAAATAAAGGATAAATTTTTGCGATGGTAAGTCTTTGCTTTTTAAATTCCCATCTAGCTAACAAAGTGACTATAAATAAATAAATCTATAAATAAATCTCTAATTATTAACCAGTGTAAATATTATCAGAAATATGCTTCAAATGCAAAAGAAACTAGGTCAGATTAAATACAGGGTGTAGAAAGCCTTTTTCACATAGATATTCCTCTGACCAGAATGGGATTTAAAAATACCCATTTACAATATGTCTGTATTTAAAATTAACCAAGCATCATCATCTTGAAAAGTTAGTGTGCATACTGGCTTTCTTTAACACATTCTTTTTGACATGACACTTAAGCTGGGATGGTATCATACAGAGTTTCTGGCTTCACTATAATAAAATCCTTAGTGAATTCAGAGGGTATCTCAGTTGATTTAACTGTCATTTTAGTGCCTTTTTTTCTGTCATAATTGCATCTTCTATAACTTATTTTTCCCAAATGTATCCATATTCTTGCAGTCGCATTGCAATACTTCCACTTGTATTGTGCAGAAGCAGAAATGTTCCATGTCAGCTTGTTAACAGCCTTCATATCTGGAGGCTATTGTCATATACATGTTCCTAAAATACTTGTGAATTTGTTGCTTAGCTAAGGATAGAAAAATAACTGGTATGTTTTTCTTTTCTTCAAAGAAAACTGACTTAATTAGCCAAGGGAACAGCAGGGTTGAAGCCAAAATATTATTTAAATGTCCTGATTCCATCCTTTCCTCATTTTGTGTTAAGACTGTAAAACATACAGATCCCTGGGGCAAGAGCCATGTCTCTGTTTATTCTGTAAAATGCTTAGTACAGGAGCAACTTAAATTTTTTTTTTCCAAGCTACAATTCTTCTCAAGCATTTCCTTCTTTGTGTTTATACTGACATTTTAAGGCTACTTAATTCTATCGCTCTTGGAGATTTCCAGTAATTCACATAGCAAAGAAATAGATGCACGCAAATGCAGTGAGAGCCTGGGACAGAGAGGCGCTTGAACCTATGCAGAAAAAAGTGCCTTGAATTTTCAGAAGCCTGACTATTCCCTGTATAGTTAGAGCGCCATACAACATTAATGCAGAAACAGCTGTAGGCATTAAGCAACTGAAAACACATGCTTAGGATGGCAAATAACAAGACTGTAAAATCAGTTCCAGGTCCTACGGGAAGCTGACAGGGAGCCCGGCTGTGTGGCAGGAGCCTTCCTTAGGCAGTTGTGACTGAAAACCACGCTCAGTCGATCCTGGGTCAGGTCTGCAAAACAACTTCTCTGTCTGAGTCCTTAGAGCAGCAACAGCTACTTTTGCATATACTGCTGGGATGTGTTGTCCTCCATTTACATAGGAAACAAATGATATTACAGACCTGAATATTCAGAGTTTCCCTTGACAGCAATCTTGCATAAACATGTGGAACTCTCATAATGTGGAACCGGGTGAATTTCTTAAGAATCACTTGTCTTCTGGGACTGGAATTATTTGTCTCCTAACTCTGACATAACCTTCTTTAACAACCATGGTTGCCTTTTTCTGTATCAATTTTATTCACATAAACAGCTGTTATTTCTGCTCATCCACAAAAAAAAAAAAGGAACTCAACAATCTTGAGAAAACCTTTTCATGTGTAACTTGTACAGTCCAAGATTACAAAGACAAAAAGAATTGGAAAAACATCCAAAACTTTTTGGTGCTTATCTTGCATGAATCCCTCAATTTCTGTATCACTGAATTCAAATTGCTTTTGTTACTTTGTGCTGCACTGGGATGTCTACAGATACAGATGATAAAGCACCAAGCGGTGAATGATAGGTCATGGAGATACTACAGCTGTAGGCATTGGAAATATTAACTACCCAGTTTAGTTCTTACAGGAAGGAATAGAACTTTTTTCTTTTATAGTAACCACAAGTGTAAAACAGGTATCGCAAAGCTATAATAGCTACATTATAGCTATTTCCTATTCTTCAGTAAGAGAAAAACAGCTGGAAAGTGCTGACATGTTAACAGAGACTTGCAAATTGTTAACACAAGTCACCTTTCTAAAAATATGGTAGTAAACTTTAGACAATATACTAGAGGAAAGAACAAGGGAAACTCCTTTGAGAAGTGAGTGACTGTGCCAGCTGACTTTTATTCTCCCAGCAGCACATGAGAACCAGAAACCCCTCCCTGTTCTCTACAGGTAGGATGTACAATGTCTTACATTTCCTAATTGACCACACATTTCTCAGAGTTCCAGTGAACAGTTTGACATAAAAGCATATTTTAAACAGGACAAGACCATTTATAGTGAAGCACAAGAATCTTTCATTGATCTTTTGCAAAACATGGTGTCAGTTTTGGAAGTCCAGCAGAGAAAGAAGCTTTTTGTGTGCACGCATCTGTCTTTCTGCCCTTTTTATCTGCTTTCAAAGGTAACAAGGCTCACATTACAGGAATTTGTAAGAATCTTTAAAAATAACTGTCAAATATGTGAGTTCTTTCTATATTGGGTTACAGTGCTCGAGGGCAAGTTTTACAAGTTTCATAGACTTGACCTATACTGTCAACACCTCTTGTAGCCTATTGTTTCAGAGCTATATAAGCATGGTATGGAAACTGCTGCATCCACTTCCTTAAACCTTGTGGTGGCATACAGTGATTATATCATTCAGGCAGAAGAAATGAAGAATCCAGTAGCACTTGATTTTTTTATATAGTTTTGAAGCAAATAGAAGGAAAAAAGAGATCAAAAAAGTTCAATTATACACTTTGTGAAAAAACCAAAGAAACCCCCTAAGCAATAATATTAATTTGACGGCCTCCTTTTAATGCTTGCGTTGTTCACATCCGAAGTGGCAAAATCTTACACGTACAGGATCTTTGCCTGTAGTAACCAATTTTTTCCATTTTTTGCTTGAATTTTTTCTTTCAAAAAGAATACAGATAGCAACAAAATTTGGGAGGTATTAGAAGGAAAAAGGTTGAATTATATACAGGTACATACCAGTCCCTATCCACAGTCCCTAGGAAAATAAGTCATTTTCTCTTTTAGTCCCTGTGCCATTGTTGTAAAAGAAGCTTGCTTCTTAGTTGGCATATGGGCATCTCCTGCTTCCTAGTTCTATAAATAGCTTTAAAAGCAGAGAAGTACTTTTGACTTCAATTCAGTAAGAACTGATGTATAAGACCTTTTTCAAGACTGTATTGGGTTTATGTGACAAGGTTTTGGTAGCAGGGGTGTAGGGGGGGCTGCAGGGGTTGCTTCTGTGCTGCCCCATGTCAGACAGAGCAAATTCCCGCATTTGGGTCTCCAAAGCTAAGCCCATCAGCGATGTTGGTGGCACCTCTATGATAACATATTTAAGAAAGGATAAAAAATGATGCAGAGCAGCTGTGAGAGAAAGCAGTGAGAAAAATGGGAAAGAAACAGCCCCGCGGACACTGAGGTCAGTGAAGAAGGAGGGGGAGGAGGTGCTCCAGGTGCCTGCAGCCTGTGGAGAAGACCATGGTGACAAAGGCTGTTCCCCTGCAGCTCACGGAGGTCCACTGTGGAGCAGATATCTGCACTGCAGCCCATGGAGGATGCCACACTGCATCAGGTGGACGTGCTCTGAATTTCCTGCAGCCTGTGGAAAGCCCATGCTGGAGCAGGCTTCTAGCATGAACTGCAGCCCATGAAGGGGACCCCACACAGGAGGAGGTTTGCTAGCAGTAACTGTGGCTCACGGGGGACCCACGCTGGAGCATTCCATTCCTGATGGACTGTACCCCATGGAAAGACCCATGCTGGAACAGCTCTTGAAGAAGGACCCACGTTGAGCAGTTTGTGAAGGACTGCATCCTATGGGAGGTACCCCATGCTGGAGCAGGGGAAGAGCTGGAAGGAGAAGGAAGGAGAGGCATAGGCAAAGTATTATGAACTGACTGCAGGTCCCATTCCCCATCCCGCTGCACCACCTGGGGCAGGAGAAGGTAGAAGAGTCAGGAATGAAGGAGTGAAGTTGAGCCTAGGAAGAAAATGGCAGTAAATAAAATTAATTTTCCCCAAATTGAGTCTGTTTTGCCTGTGATTGGCAATTGATCTCCCTGTTTTTATTGTGATCCATGAGCTTTTTTATCTTATTTTCTCCTCCTGTCCTGTTGAGGGGGAGTGAGAGAGTGGCTTGCTGCGTGTCTGGCATCCAGCCAAGCTTAATCCACCACAAAGACAGAAAATTTAACTAAGTTTTCCCAAATTAGAGTTTGGGGCTGTAAAAACTGTTCCTAGTTCCTTTTGTGTTTAGGCTAATTCATCCCCCATCTGCCTCCCATTTATTACCACTGTTTACATTTATTTAGTCTAAATAGACTATGCCTAGACCACGGACTTATTCCATCCATCCCATGCCTTTTCTGCTGTAGCCTCAGAGGAGACAGAGAATGACTATTAAAGCAGCACATTACACTGACAGCCAAATAAATACTTGTGATTGTAACAGTGCATAGCTAGGAAATGCCTTTGCACTGCTCTTCCCTTTGACTCAGTCCCCATTTTATCCACACTGCTCATGAAAAAGATCTGAAAAATGGTGTCCAGACTCAGACATGAGAAAGATTTAACAGCATGCCTGAGAGGAATAGTTTCTGCTTAACAAGAGTCTTCTCTGTCAATGAGTTGTCATTCTCAGTAGGCTGGTGCAAAAAATCAAGGAAGGAATTATGAAACCTGTGCATTTAGGAAATCACCTTTACTTTTGAGCTCAGGAATGTTTGGAAGATGATAACATTAAACTATCCCAAGATGAGCAGCAACAATGATAAGCTGTTGCAAAGACCGACACAGGTGTTGACAAATCTCACATTCCTATCAGAAGTCTTGCAATAGTCTTTAAGAAGGACTCCGCAATAAAAAGATCAAATGAATATCCTAGTTTTCTTTTTAAGATCCAGAGTAATAGTCTAGTTCAAAAAAGAAAGGGAAAAATGCTATTTTATTTTTCAAAATCAATATAATTTTAAATTTATATTGTAATTTTTGAATATTGTTATAGACAGTACTGGATATTGCATGAGGAAATGCTGAAAAAATGAGTTATATGATTTGACAAGACATTGAAGGAAATTCAAAGTAGCATATAACTTGAAGCCCAATGTTTATAAGAAAAGAGTAGCTAGTAAACTGGATGCAGTCAGTGACACCTAGTCCAAATATCTTAAGGAAAAAACCCAACAACAGTGGTATCTGTGAGGTTCTAACACAAGTGGAAAGCTGCTTTCCTGGCACATATTTAACTTGATAGGGCTTTTTCCCCCCTGTACTTCATACCCCATATGGTCACTGGCTAACCATCCAGTTTCTCATTTCTGTATTTCTGTGTTTTGTACAAAGTATCCTTAAAATCAGCTACTCTTGAATGAGCTCTTAGTTTTTTCCTCAATACAGTAATTGCCTTTGTCCGACCTCCTTAATTTATGTTTCAATTAATCTCTTCTGAGTACTCGCAGTCCTTCCTGTCCCATGTATTTACCATTCTGGACTTTGGCAGATAACCGTAACTGCAATCATGTTTATCATTACTGACTGTAAGAAAAAGTGATTGACAATCATGGAATCAAGCCAGCAAGGGAAAGGAGTCCCAAACTGGTAACTAGGACACAGCATGGAAGAAAGCTGATGATCTCTCACATTGATAGTATGCAACACTGAAAAATGTCTTTTCTACTTTCCTCTGCTAGGAAGAAGGCTAAATATAAGTAGGGAGTAATGAAGATAGCTCATCACAGGAGGGCCTGATGCCCTCCTATCATTTGTATATATAGGAGATACCTATCATTTCAGCTCTTAATTTAGCAACTTGAAAACTCAATGCCTTTATGTAAAATTGTTTTTAAAATACAGCCTTACGAGTTCCATATTTCTTCAAATAGTACAGTGCTTCTGTACAGATAGTGCAGAAGGTTCTTTTTATATTCCCACCACTTCTGTACAAAAAATACAACCAAAGTACAGTTTGAAGTAATTAGTTAATTCCCAAAGCTGAATATTTTTTTGAAAGCCAAATAAATCCTTTAGAGATGGATCAACTACAAGGATTTAGAAATTAAACCTTGACTAGTTATTGTAAGGAGAACAATTTAATGTTTTTTTCTTAGCATAAACATTACCAAGGTCCTCACTGAAGGGCAGTGAGGATGTTCTTTTTGCAGTTGCCAATGCTATTCTGAAAACAGAAGTGTATGATACATTCTATAGCATATTTCAATTACTGCTATAGCAGAGTACCTAGGTAAGCAGCAATTCTGTATAAAACAATGTAAGGATTATACAGGTTCAGAAGTGGGATATGGGCCAATGTTATCACGCTGCTGCAAAGACCAATAATCATACTAGGAAGTATATACAGAGATATTATCTTGCATGTATATGAAGTAATGATTTGAACCCTCTCTACCCTTGTAAAGCTGCTCTTTCCAAGAGTCCTGCCTAGTTTTGCACAACAGATTTTAAGAAGGAAGCAGACATGTGGAGAAAACAAAGGTCAGTGAAAATAATCAGAGATACAGTAACTAAATTCTGTGATGAGAGAAATGGAATATGAGCCTATCACAGATTGTAAGAAGACTGTATATAAACTAACAGCAAAACAACAAGGGAAATTATGTCAGTGCTAGATGTTCCAATGGTAAGAATAGTGAGCCCTAGTTTAGTCTGCTTGGAGACTATGAGAGATTTTAAAGAACAAGTCAAAGAATGTCTGTCAAGAGTGATATAGGCCCTGCGTTCTACCAGTGAGGAGAGACAATGACTTCCGAGATGCTTGCCATCTCTTTTCCATGACTTCTCTCGTTTTCGTAGAATGAGTTGTTAATTTATTAATGCATTCAGTTATTAACCTGTTTACTACACTGTTTTTCTCCATATTCTAAAGAATATATTGGGTCTCTGCAGCAATGCCTAGTTTGTTCCCCATGCCAGACAAGTGTCGGTATGTTAGTACTCTTCTTCTGACAGATGTTAAGCCACACTCTGCTGAACTTCCTAAATGGTTTGGTGAAGCAACTGAAGTGCAGCTGTGGACTTTGAAAAAAAATGTAGTCAGCTTCTAAGAATGCCCGGGAGAGGATAAATCTATTATCAATAGACTGTCTGCAATTAAAATTCTTTGATACATCTGTCTGTACTTTTAACCAAATAGTTCAGGGTTTCAGGAGAATATCAGTAGTACTAAAAAGGTTTGACCACCTCAACCCAGTCTGCATCCTTGGGCTACTGATCCTTTCAATATTAGCAAGCTTGTATATGAGTGTGAGATATTAATGTCCTGTCAGCTATCACATTCATGAACAAAACTGCTGGAATAATGAGGAAAGAAAACCAAATATGGAAAGAAATCCAAACCTGGATTTTCTATGAAGCTGGAGAGCTCAATATTTTAGTACTTTATAGAGATTTGACGGGTCAAGATTAGCAGGCAGACAGACATGGGTGCAGTTGTAGTGGGTATCTGCTACAGATGTCCTAATCAGGAAAAATGAACAAAGAAAAAGATAAATGCCTGTTAAAAAGTTCTTCAGCTGAGTATTTGTTTGTGACTCATCAAAATATTGACTGTTTCTCCAGGCAGTTCCCACTGGAAATGTGGTCAGTAGACCAGCTGGATCAAAAATTAAGTTTAGTCAATTTAATTTTTAAGCAGTCAGCATGGGTATATCATAGAATCATAGAATCTGTTGGGTTGGAAGGGACCTTTAAAGGTCATCTAGTCCAACCCCCCTGCAGTAAGCAGGAACATCTTCAACTAGATCAGATGGCTCAGAGCCTCATCAAGCCTGGCCTTGAATGTCTCCAGGGATGGGGCCTTCACCGCCTCTCTGGGCAACCCGTTCCAGTGTCTCACCACCCTCATAGTAAAGAACTTCTTCCTAATGTCTAATCTAGACCTACCCTGCTCTAGTTTAAAGCCATTACCCCTCGTCCTATTGCTCCATGCCCTTGCAAACAGACCCTCCCCATCCTTCCTGTAGGCCCCCTTCATGTGCTGGAAGGATAAGAAGGGGTATTCACGCTTAACCAACATGGTAGCCTTCTACAATCAGGTGACTGGGTTGGCGGATGAGGGGAGAGTAGTGGATGTTGTTTATCTTGACAGATCTTTTGCACATAAAGCACCAAATTTCAAGGAATTTTCTCTGTTCAATAAGGATCTTATTGTGCCTTAGAAGAAAATAAGGTTTCCCACTCATATGTACTGCTCTCTGCAGGCTCCAACCATGTGAGTATTTTTCAGGAAAAATGCTAAAAAAGTTAGATTGAACTAATATGATAACACTATTTGATATGAAGGTAGAACACAATCTGACAAAGATGGTATGGGAAAGGAAATTTTTGCTTTGGGTTTACTCCAGACATGAGAGGCAAATACTGTGAGTAAAATAAAAATACTGGTAAAACACAATCAGTGAATGGGGGCAAGAAGTTTTCTGCATCAGATTACTTTCTAAATACACAAAATCTGTTCAGTTTGATCAAGCCAATAATCTGTGTGTTACAGTCATAGTGTTTCTAATTCATATCAGCAAGCCTTTGCCAGTGCCTACAACAGTGTAGAAAGTTAATGTTCCATAGACTGTTGGAGTATCTGAAACATGTCCATTGAGCTTTTACTTTTAAAAAGAAAATCTGCATTATATCTTCTCAAAACTTTAGTTGCAGAAAAAGCATAAATTATCTCTTCTGTGTTACACTCAATTGCTCTTTTGGATCTCATCTGGAGCACTCAGGTTTTGTATCAATCTAATTGGAAAACCTGTGGCAAATGTGCAAAGCAACAATTTTAGTTAGAGCAGAAGCTGCAGTTTCAATTTTCTTGATTTAAAAGATACTGATTTTATCAATACAAGATCAGATGCATTAAAAAAGTGATGATAAAAATATTTATTGAAACAAAAATAATTTTTAAAAGCTGATTCATATTTTATTGTTTATATCATGCCAGGATGAGTAAAGAAGATGTTCAGTGAGATGAAACTGGCCAAATACACTATCTATACTCTGTTTCATTTTTGGACAAGTTTCTAAGACTACTGAAATTCAATTCAAAGTGAAGCAGGAAATTTAAACACATTAAAAATCTCCCTACTTTAAATTTATTCCTGGTTCAAGTAAAATGGGAAACATTTCAATTTATAATGGATTTTGTGAGCAATGGCCCACATCTTCATTTATTTTTTAACATTAGTCAGAATTCTGGTGGTTACATTTCCTGACAGAGTTCTTTTAAAGATTCATGTGTTTTAGTGCACTGAGAATTCTATAGCTAAATCAGTGTCCTGCCTTCAATACTCAAAAATTAGTAAATGGATTATATATTACAAGAATGTATTGGTAATTTTTAGCATGGAACTGGTACAGTAATGTCCTTCTAGGTAACATGATTCTGCCTTTGCTAGTATATTCAAATCCATACAAGTAGCCAATGCCGCTGCTGTCAGAGATCTTTTCAGCAGTTTACATGAAATAAACTATTTCCTCAGGCAGTCTCATAACCGTTGCTACCAAAAGTGACATTCTTGTGAACGTGCACCACTACTACTTAGAGCAGTTCTCTGGATGCTGAAAGTTGAAACAAGTGGTGATGCAGTTCAAATGAAGCCTTCAGTAATTCTGCCTGCTCTGTGCTGTTCAGGAAAGGACTGCTTAGAGCTCAGAGTCTTTAAGGTCAGCTTGGCACCTTTAAGGCAGAGGCGAAAAGGGTCATCCTATATACATAAGAAGTCACAACTGTAATGTCCTGTAGGTACAGTAAATGTTCTCAGTACCCTTGAGTGTTTTAAAATCTTTATAAAATATATATTAAAAATTTCTCTTGCATTATTTCAAGTAAGGAGGAGATGAATATCACCCGACATGTACACAAAGTTATTTGATAGCATCTTATGCCTTTGAGGTTTATAGGGTGCCCAAGAACATACACATACATGATCTACTACCCTCACCTG
>VWZL01002846.1:0-20061 GCA_013396915.1 Stercorarius parasiticus | reverse complement strand
CATAGATCGATTTTGGTTCTTATGGCTCTCCTGAGATGAAAGCCGTGGAAGCAGAGCACTGCTATGTTCCCCAGAGCACTAAGTCTGTGACTGCAGTAGACAATGACTGCAGAAATGTTTTTTTCAGAAAAATTTCTCATTCTTCTTTTAACTGACCTCTGGGTGTTTCTGTCATAGTCTGATTCCATGATCTCTCAGAGGGAAGAGGTAGAAGTTGGGCTGGAAAATATGAGGTTCAAATTCGGGCAACATAATAAAAAAGATGAAATTGTGTACTGGATTTCAATTTCCAGCAAATATGATGCCATTGTTTTAGAGATCACCCAAAATTGCTCAGCAGCATTTAAATTAAGATCTAGTCCTGAATACAGTAAAAGGCTGGCTACTAGCTCTTTTTATTAATGCAGACTGTCACCAGTGAGGCTGATTTTCCTGCCTTGCTCTGTCTTTACAATGAGGCTTAATAAATACTGACAGCGATAACACAGAAATAAGATTTTAAACAGGCCCAATTCAGTCCTCAGAATGGATAAGATGCTTAATAAATATGCTACAGCCCTTACAGAGACGGCTGATTCTGAAATATGGCCTGTCTCAGGTGAAAGCTGTGACACTCTGGATACTTTCAATACTGTGATGTAAGAGATTCTTGTCTGAAATTCTCTTCCTTGCCTGAACCCAAATTGTAGCCTTTAAATTCTGGTTCATGAGAGCTGATATGTCCTCTGCTGGGAGCTGCAGTCTCTTTATGCTCCCTGTGGATTCCTCCATTTCCAGGAAATTCACAGTCGGGCAATTACCTTTCTAGACACTTTTTACCACCAGAGACACTGATCTCATACAAGATCTAGGGAAATCTTCACAGGAGAGAAGGAAGGTACTTCAGTTTTCTTTACTGTGATTTTTTTACCACTTGGATGTTATACTTATTTTGTTACTAGTCTTTTAAATCGTATGCTTTGTCATGGTGAGGATACTTATAATAGTCATGAAAAAATATTTCTATCATTCACCAGAAGCACTGTTTTCAGGAATTTTTTATATAATTGCATGTGTAAATAGTGTTGCATGCCTTTTTTGCATGTACAGCTGCAGTTGTACATGCAAATGAGATAACTGTGCATATATAATAGAGAATCACGTATATGATGGGAAATTTTCACATACACTTCTATCAAATTCCTCATATCTACATCTTACAGCATTTGAATTAGGTACAAAATTGTGCACTGATTCTCTGAATTATCATATCTTTCTTATACATAAAAAATATTATCAGTAATATAGGAACAGGCTTTAATTGCTAATCCTTAAGTACATTTGATGGCTAGCAGGAAACATACAAACTGAGGAAAGCGAAGCCTGGGAAACTGTGGGAGGCTAAGTTATCATTAAGCAGTACACATTATAATACAAATATTAAGTAATAAACCCAGCTGACCTTCAATTTACTGATAATTCGATCTGACAGGAATTTCCGGGTATGGCTGGCAAGGTGACAGTGATTTATTTTAGCGACAAAATCTGAACTCCTGATTTAGGGCTATATTGAATTCAGGTTTTATGTTATCAAACAGAGGGAGTAGGGAGGAGTAAGAACTCACTTTTATAGTTAACAGAGACACGTCTGACATTGCTTAAAATCATGAATTATAGAAGTCATTAAAAAAAAACAGTGGGAGGCTTATTACTTGAATGCTCAAGCAACTCAAATAACAAAAATTGATAGCAAAGATAAAATAACAAATAAACAAAGAAACTGAAAATAATGAGGAATGTCAGAAATAGGAGAAATTTTCCACTGGAAAGAGGCTGAAATCAAGAAATCCTTATTTAGGAAAGCAGAAAAGTAAGAAATGCTAGCACTAAATCTGAATAAATACCCACAAAACTTTCTGAAGTCCTATGTCTGTGAGTGCATAAATTGCTTTCCCTGTAATTTCAATGTTTGAGTGACTAATTTTGCTGAGCTTTTAGCAAACGAATTAGACTTCCTAGCAGGTAGACAAATTTCACGGAAGAAAACAAGCTATTCCTCATGTAATGTACATCCAAGCAAGGAAGAAAATCCGGTCAAAATTGTTAAGTGGAAATAATTGCAAGGAGAAATATCTGTTTGAAGGTAATGTTTAGAATACGTTTAATAATTTTTAATCTATATTTTCTGAAAACGACTTTAAATTTTTGAAGTAGAATTCTTAGAATACCTTTCACTTGTAACAAAGTATTTCTTATAACAGAATTTTTAAATATAATGAATAAGAAAGAGAAGTTCTGATGTATGACTGCATCTATTTTTCAGAGCCTACTTTTCATACTCTTGATTTCATTAAAACCCTCTATAACTTCTGACTGCAGTGGTGTTTTTCCTTTCTTACATCAGTTACCTGGGAAGAAAGTAAAGCTCTGTATGGGACTGAAACTGTGTGTCAATGTACACAGGTTTCATAAAACTTAAGCAATATCCGCGCAGATACATGCATGTGCGTGCGTGTGTGTGTGTATGTAACTATCTCACACAGTTTTGCATTACTTCTATACACATTTCACTGTTCCATTCTGTCCCTTTACTGCATAAACAAGAGTTAGGCATATGCATACACCTGAATTTTACCAGTGTTATTTGCCCAGATCCCTGTCCAGAACTGAATGAAATGCCTCGGCATCTGTACTTTTTTATTGCACCAGCAGACGCCTCACCAACATGTATTTTGGGATAGTCCCTCCACACAGCCTGTCCTAATCATCTAAAAGCCTAAATCCGAGCAGCCAAGGGGATTTGTGTAGTATGTTAAACCTTTAATACAAGCCGAATGCTGTGTCAGCACCAATTCTAGTTGCTCTCTTTGGTGCTATTAGATACACATGGTGAGACTTCATTCCCATCATGTTTATAGTTTCAGCATTGCCTAAGGGGGTTATAAAAACTAGTCGTGCCTGTGTAATTCTTGTGGCATGGCTAAAAGAATAGCTCTGAACTCTGAGAATGGCCTCTGGATGTAAAGCAATAATGGACTGTCATTCATTCCTTTCTTTTCTGCCTACATTAAATAACACTTTGATATTTAGACATAATTCAAAATACGCAGATGCTGAGTGAGGGAGAAAGAGGGAAGTTCACTCAGTGTGACTGCAAATTCAAAAACAAAGATAAGGGTACAAAAAATACCATCCTACACCCTGCTCCTCCCTGATTTGGAATTTGTTGAAATTGTCATACCTCAAAAACTGCATAGCTTCTCTCAGAGAAGGTAGCCCCTGAGAGGTGGGCAGACTAATTTCTGAACATGAGGGTGTCATATATTTTTCATTGAGATAGAAAAAGAAGATCAAATGAGAGTTTAGGATGACTTGGAGGTGGCAAGGTGGTACAAGACAGGATTTTATACTGCTTTTTCAATTTTACAGTGTAGCTCTTCAATAACTGCCATTGACACAAGATACTATTTAACGTGAATAACTGTTTATACTCTAACATAGAAACAACACCATTTAGTGGCATTTAAACGATCTAGATGACCATTTAATTTTTTGTCATAAGAGATGGAGCGCGGAGATGGAGAAGGAATTGTCTAGTAACTGGAGCAGATGTCTTCTGATTTTGAAGACATCTACTTCAGACTTTACCAAAGACTTTGTGGTTATATCTAGCAGTGGTTATATGTCATAGTTGGTACTCTGTCCTAGTCACCAAATTACTCATGAAGTCCCTTGCACACTTGTGTTCTTCCAGTGGCAACTTGCAGCTCCCATGACAGCTGGCGGTCAGCAGGGTGAACGCTTAACTGGACCAGGGACTCTGAAACATTCCCAGATACACTAGTTTAGGTTTAGTTCAATGTTCCAACACCTCATTTCCCTCTCCCCAATTCTCTGTCTCAAATGTAAGAAAAACAATTCTGTTCTCCTTTATGCCGGAGTGGTAAGGATACATTAATTAAGATTGATAAAATAACAAGCAGGTGGTCCTTCTTTACCCAAACCAGAATAAATGAGTAACAGTATATTAGGTAAGTATAGCCCGAAGACAGTCTCTAAGACAAGTCTCTTCTTGTGTAATTAATATGGTCGGCTGCTTTCTTAGGGGTGACTTAGGGTTACCTATGACAAACTTCTCTTTCTTCTGTCCTGATTCAGGAAACACATAAGCACATGTCCGTATTTTAATTACATACTCAAACACATGCTTCACCTAAAGCATACGCTTAAGCCTATGAATTTTTTTTAGAAATGCACTGAAATATCACCTTGTACTGCAAAGCTGATGAATAAAAAACAATTGGCTTTTGATGTCAGGGCATGGGGAGGGCCAGCTGGTCCCTGAGGAGCAGGGCAAGGGCCTCACCAGCCAGGGCCCAGCCGCACCGTGTCTGTGCAAGGTGACCAGGGCAGGCGTAGAGACAGCGGCCAGGTTCAACCAGGCATCCGGATCACCAGGCAGGGTCACAGTGATGACGATGGGCCAAAGCCAGGCCAGGATGTCAGGCCACAGGTAGGGCCAGGATCAGGCCTGGTGAGGGAAACGCATGTCAGACATAGCCCCAGCATGGCCGGGCTGGGCCACGGGGGTGGGGATGTGCTCAGGCCAGGCTGGGATGTCAGCCCACAGGTTGGGCCCATCTCAGCAGGACCCATGTCTAGGACAGGCAGGGCTGTGGTGGAGCTGGAGATCCACACTCCTACGGCATCGCTGGGGCAAGGAGTCATGGTCCTGAGCTGAGCTGACATGGGACTCCTGGTCCTGTGATGAGGGGCTGGGGGAGGCTGCAGGGGAGGCTGGTTGGGCTGGTGGGGGCTGGTTTTGCCCTCAAGGCCCCGACACAACTTGAGAAGTCCCTATCCTGTCATTGCACTGTGAAAATTAAAGAAAACCCTAAAAGCTAGGCAGGATTTTTTAAAAATATGAAGTAACAGCTTGTTTTCTTTTAATTGAAGTCCAGTAAATGTTTTGACATCTCTTTCTGAGTTTCTCTATTTGGAAAACAGTAATTACAGAGATATTTTTAAATTTTTGCAATATGACATGGAGAATTTGAGGGGACCTTCTTTTTGATTATGGCTTCTGAGTAAGGGAAATCAGGAATTAGTTCCAACGATTTTGTTCTAGCATATAATTTTACTATATGGGCAAAATACATACTTACACAATACCTAGTGATTTACAACTTTAACCATTATAGTGATAATTAAAGGTTGCCAAAAGATAAACATTATGATGCATTTATTTCACCCCAGTATATCGTTAGAACTCAAGCACTTTTCACACATGGGATACGTAAGGTAATTTTTTACTTCAGTTTAACACTTGAGATTTTAAAAAAATATTTACATTGAAACATAACTGAAAGAGCTGATAGTGGATCTTAAAAATGACAGTATTCTCCTTGAAAAAAAAAATCCTGTCTTTTTTATTTCTTGACATTGTAGATGAAAGACTCACGTCTAGATCTAATATCTTATCAGACAAAAAAGGACCATTCTCATTAGGTGCCATATTAATGACTATTTTGCATTCTAACAAATCTGTGGCCAGCTAGGATTTCACAGCTGTCACTCTGCAGAACTTCATGGTCACCTGGAACTTCATTAACAGGAATGAGACCCTTGTGCTCTAAAATCACAAATAGTTGTCACTGAATATAAAGAAACAACATTATTACTGTTACAAGTAAAGGAGCAAGAAAGCAATGACAAATCTGAGGAGTTCTGTGTGCATCTAACCATGGCTAGTGAGTATCTACACTAGCTAGATTCATTATTGAATGAAATAGAACTGTATATACTACGAATAATATTGTAACAGACAGAGTTTGAGATTTTAAGATGTCATTTAAAAGGAGGATTTGTTTTGCTTTTAGTAATCCTCAGGTCCACAAAAAGGATTTGAATGGATTTTATTAAACACATTTACATCTTTCAGCCCAAGTCTATACTGTTGCATAGTCATGACATGTGATTTAAATCCTCTGGCAGGGGAAACCAACCATGGCAAAAAATCTTGATTTACTGTTGCATGGCTGGGCAGGACACCCCCACAAAATGACTGACAGTCAAAAAACTTCAAATTATCAAATACAAATTTGTTTTGCAAATCAATTTTGGAACGCTTAGTTAGAGCTGTGGCAAGCAATTATTGGTTTAAACTATTTAATTTTAAATAATTTAAGTTTACATGCAAATCAAAACTGAATTAGCTGGTTGTTCATAGATAACTTTCTTCTCTACTCATAAAAATGGTGATCAGAAAGTAAGAAAGAAAAAAGAATGAGAAAAGACATAAGACATATTATACTTGCTTTCAAAGTGACAAACACCTTGGGAGAAATTAAAAGTTCGGCCTTTTTTAGTCATTTACTATGTATTTTCTGTACTAGCCACACTTATGCCCACTTCTACATAACTTAATAAAACCCTCAGAATGAAGGAGCAGTGGTCACTCCAAATGACTCTGTGTATGAAACAGGCACAAAAAGGCAAAACTGATTACACAATAGAGGAGGTGGCAGATTTTGGATGGATGGAAGTTATAAGTTCACATGAAAAAAACCCATAACTAGCCTCTTTGTGCCTATACACAAATTCATATTTCATATATGTAGGAGAGAGAGAATAAAACAGGAAGTCCTTTGACTCATCAGAACTATTCTCCAATTTCTATTTCATTTATTTTTCTTGAAGAGTCTTTTCTGTTCTGATCTTGAACAGTCCTGGTTATTTTTTGTGCAGTGCACATTGAACAGCTTGACCTAATCACAGTGTTTCAAAACCCAGTGTCTAAATGAATGTTACCAAATTCACTAACCCACCTTGTAGATGAGGAACAGAGTCTAAATCTTTTTATTTAAATTATTTTCTAAGTGTGTCATTGTCCCAATAGGGGCCATTTCCACTTCTGCCTACAGCTCAAAAATGTAAATGCTTATAATTGTTTCCTGTGCTTCTGAAATGACAGTCCTGAACAATGAATCGTCTGTACAAAACCCAGCATCACTACAAGCTTTTCTCCTAAGTAACTACTTACAAAGTGCCATGGTCTAAAAATGCCACTTCTGCAGGGTATAGAATCATTGATTTTATAAGCTATTTCTGTCCCCAGTCTTTTGCCTGACTATGATAAAGTGGGTAACAATCAGTTTTGGTTACCCTGGTGTGGTCTGAAAGTCAAACATTATTTCCTTAGAAACTGTTTTCAAAACTTTCAAATCCTGTCCTAAAGCAACCATCTGGGGGCATCTTTCTGCTTCTTTCTGATCTGAGCTGATTTAAATTGATGATCAAGCTGAAACCTGTTTCACATTCCTTACTGCAGATATAAAGGAACAGGAGGACTTTTATTTTATTGAATTTTTTGTTACTGCAGTATGACAGATTTTCACACGTGTGATAAATTAATGTTGTATCTAATCACAGCTATGGCAGCACCTACATATATGCCGACTCAAACTAAAATTTCCCATGATTGTATAGAATAAGTTAAAGGAAAGTCTGTCTTTCTTTTCTATTTTCCTACTGCTTATATCAGTAATTGATAATATGTGTAAGGTTCTCTGCACCTAGAGGAGATACTAAAAACCAAATAACAAGTTTTACCAAACATGATTTTTAATACACCACCTTAGCACTGACCTCATATGCTGTTGTATTAGTGACGTCAATAAACAGCACATCTCAGAGTCAAGCGTTTTATACGTTCTGGTTTTCTGGGTTTTTTTTCTGGATAAAAAGTTATCATCTGTCCTTTATTCTGACATTCTAAGAATCAGCATTTTTTAAAAAAAGTCCATGATAACATGGGTCCTAAGGTATGTCTGGTTTCTTGCAAGAAGAACACCAAAAAGTGGAGAACCTGATGATAAATTTTAAGAGCTTTTTCAAACTAAACCATTATCCAGACAAGACAAATGGGTGTATTTGCACTTACAGACTAGGAGATGCATGAAAGAATCATAACACAACATAATTACACCTTTGTCCATAGTAGCTTTGCAAATGCGTTTCTTTCCTGACTGTCATTGCCCTCTGTTATTCTGCACCCAGGCAGCTGTGTACATTAAAGCTAACTTACTGAATTTACCTTCAAAGCAAAAACTACCATTCATACTGAACTCTGCACAGCAAAGGATAGTAGTAGGAAAGGTCACAAAATTCATTTTCTCTAAAGACCTAAGTATGTATCCAAATACGAAAGACTACTGCATTTGATTTTCTCCTCAGGTATTTTTTTAGTTGGTTTTTTTTCCATCAAAAGGGCTAAATAATCACATCTCTAACCATTCATTCTGACAGGCCTTTAATAAATGCATACAGATGAGGGAACAAATGACAAAGAAGTGATTTAAGAAAATATTTTTTGAAGGAGTACTATTTATTTCATAGTCTTTGAAGAGCATCTGACAGCAATCCACAACATGTGGCAAGCCTAACTAGCAGAGTATAAAGAGAGCAAAGTGGTCCTGAAAATATGACTGGAAAGGAACAACTGTAAACTTATGAAGGTTGACCTTTAGCCAGTAGATTCAGTCCTGGTGGCAAAGAATAGTTAATCTTTAGAAGGAACTGGGTAAAAATGGTCCATACATTTCTTCACAAAAGTATGTAAATATATTTGTAATTACAACAAGTGAAGAAACTTGAGGGCTTTCATTATAAATAAACCACAACAAAAAAGTCTCTTAAAAAGTACAGATCACATTTCAGCTGGTCTAAGATGTGTGGAACAGGAGATACTACAATACCGAAGCTGATTCTCATTTCTTGTCCACAAATGGCAAAGTTCTAAATAGCTATCTTTCTGAATAGCCTTATTTTGTATCTGCTTCTCCTTATGTCAGATTATAAATCAAATATAATACATGCAAGAATCTTTCACCTCCTCTCCCCCAGAGTTCTAGCATTCTTCTTGCTCTATCAGAGAATGTTGGGGTTTTTTTAATACAGAAACACAAACACTGCATGATAGTCAGCCTACTGGACAATAAAACCTCTAGGAACTTTTATAAGGGTTTATTGTTGCCGTAGTGAAGATGCTGTGTATTACCTGAAAAACGAAAGAAGGTAAAACTCCTTTTGCTTATAATACATAAGGTGAAAGAAGACAGGCTGGATTCGAAAGCAGTCTGTCTTCCCATTCTCACATTGACCCTTCAGTCTACAGTTTTTACTAAGTCCTGCAAATTGGTTCAGTTCTGCATTGGTGTCAAAAATCAGCTCCTTAAAGGGAGGCAGGGAGATTGAAGAAACACGCTTAAAAAAAAATTAGGAACTGCTTATTTTCATAACCAGCAAATCACCAGCTTCCAGTCTCTGTTTTCACTTGCACAGACACACCCTGCAGGCAAGAGGCAGGCAGTGGTTGTCGGTTAGTGATGGATTGTGATTTGGAAGCATATTGTTTTCCAACCTTTAAGTTTAAGTCCCTAATAACAACAGCTTTTAATTCCTGCCTTATTACAAGTGGCAGTGTGTTGTATCACTGATTGGGTTTAGACCCTTTAGCACTGCTGCGAGATTTGCTGAGTGAGTTGGGGTTTTATTCTGCTTACTAGGTGTCTCTCAAGTCATCAGCCAGATACTTCCTGGCACTATTCCCTCAACAGGGCTAATGAATCATGACAGTTCATCTCATATTGCCCAGCTCAAACATTTAAATGTCCACCACGATCTACCAATGAACCCATCTGACTGCCATTGGGGATCAGTGGGGAATTTATTAATGCACATAAGATTTGGCAGCACGCCAGGCTTAATATATCACAACAGCTGAGACAATACACTTGTGCTTTCCCCCCCCCGCTATCCTGTGGTGAGAGAAGAGCACCAGCAGTGTAATATCACCAGGGAGTGCAGCGGTGCCATCAGTTTTGATGCATCTCACTCTGTATTCATCCACTTCCTTATGTGGTATTTTGAAGAGTACTCATTTCTTTCAGCAGAGAAGTTTTAAGCTTTGCAAGAAGTGAAATAAAATTTTTAAAAAGTATCTTTCAGAAGTATTTAGGAAATTTATAGCATCCTAAGTAATAAACACAATACTCATCTGATTCCCTCTTCTATACTTGAACCATGATAGAACAACATGAACTATTAACAAGCCTTTAGCTCAATTTGCTAATACTTTTTTTTCAGTCAGAGAATCTAAGTATTACTAACTTGAAATGGCTGAAGGACAAAATTAAATGGCCTAGTATGCAGCTCCACGTGGCTACATTTTTTCCCCCCAAAGCCTCCAGAAGTAATTTGGGATAAAGACCTTTTCGTGTTGGAAGAGCAATACTTTGGTGCAATCTATATATAGTCACATAGTCTATACTATGAACTATTACTAATAATTGAAGACACACGCTTTATTTCCAATCCAAATGAAAAAATCAGTTTCCTCAGAAGAAACTACTGTTACCAAATGAAAATCACTTTTTTTATCTTAAAGTAGGGGCAATACGCAGTAGAGAGAAACTTTTTGATAACAGAAATGTCTCTGGAGACACATAATGGGAAAGAAGGCATGTTACAGCTCATTTACTTATAGCAGTTATGTGTGAAATTGTAGATGAACTAAAATAGAATATAATTCTTTGAAAAAGGCAGCAGCAAAAGGATTTGGAAATCTATCCCAGCAGAATTGCTCTTTGAGTTAATATTTTATGGCTCAATATTAAAATAATTATCCACATTATTGATCCTGTCTATGCGGTATGTGCATCCAAACAGCACCAAGTAATATTCTTAGTCTTCTCCAGAAGACTAAACCTTGGAGTAGATTTCTTTAACATGTGAAGGGTTATGATGAGGATTTCTTCAATCTGCTTGCAATTCATTTTCCCTTATGTCAGCAATAGCACAAAAGCTGGAAAAACATTGTCAAAATGAGTAATTGATTGTGTAAGATTTGGTTGCCGTTATCAGACCCTTCTTTCAGTCATTCCTTCAACAAACTGTCACAAGTTTTATATTCAGAGAAAGTGCCTTCCTGTGCAGTGATAGTGTGCTTTTTGAAGTAAAACCCTCACTTAACGCAGTTTACCTTGTATTGGTTTACTTTGCAGAGAAATTCAGATACTTTTGGTAGGGAGCTAAACCAGAATCTCTGGTTTGAGTACGCACCAAATATTCTCCAGCCCTTCCCAGGAACAGCAGGGTCACAATCAAAGATTGGTCTTTTGGATAGTTTCAATCCGTATGCATGGTGAGGATGACTGATCCAGCAGAAAAGAATAAATCTAGTTCCAAGTAAGATTCCTAAACTACCTGTAATGTTGGTGTAGGGGCCTCAACACTTTCTATTTTGTCTATTTTACTGCTACTGCACCAAATTACTAGCTAGTACAGATCACATCACCGAGAGTTACTTTTCTGTACCTCATAACAATGTATCATGAACAGCTGCTGTCATCTCAGAATGTGTCAGAAGGCACTCATTTTCATCCTCAGTTCCAGCTGCTCCTAAGGAAAGTTATCATTCTCCTATGGAAGAAGGGTTACTCTACTAGGAGGGTTAAGGTAGCAGTAATGAAAGTATTCCCAGCCTAGACTTGTATTTGCAACCGTTTGAAAGCTTATTTCAAAACATGGGAAACTTCACTGCCTTACTGAGCTTTAGAATTCATTTATATCCTTTTCCTTTACCTTTTTCCTCTCATTTCTCTTAGTTATCCCCAGACAGCTCTATTTTCTCAAACAGCAGGACCCTCCTGCCCGTTTCTCCTTGATGGGTAAAGCCCTCCTTTTCCCCCTCACCCCAAGCGTGACCCTACAGAGCGCCCTCTATAGCTGAATCAATGTATTAGCTGAAAAATTTACACATTGCCTTGAAGAGTCAGTGATCTAACAATTTTTGTCTCTAACCTAGTCCAAGAGACAGTACATTCCTGAATGTGTGTTAACATTATTCAGCAACTGGACGTGCCCTGTAGGAAGTATTTGACAGGTATTGGAGACCAGTTCTTGGTAGAAGAGTGATTTTTATTTCTAGAGAAACTAGTTTAGATTGTTTTAGTTCTGGTGAAAAGTGCTGGATCTGCATTCATGTGTAATTAACTATTTCTTCATCTGCTAAATTTACAGCACAATGATAAAATGATCCTAGCCACTATTCCAGTGGGCTCATTTACCGTAAATGCTTGACCGTAAAGTCAGCAAGCATATCTTTAAATCCTTTTAAAGCCAAAAGAAATATTTTTTAAACAAAGAATTGGTATATTTTCATCAATTTGACCCCTAACCAATGCCAACTAAGTAGTTATGCATTTTTTAAGGAATACAGATTTTGTTCTCAATTACTATTGAGAACAATGGAAGGGAATATATGAAAAGTAATTAGCTATGTTTTCACTAAAGTAGCAGTCGGGCAGAGAAGACAGTTGTCTCAGCACAATCAAAACATGAAGAAAGAAAGTAATAGAGATTACTGTGTGAGACTAAACTAAATTAAAATCTATGGAAAGAAAGATGAAAGTACATGTAACTCCATGTATAAAGGAAAAAGATGTGAGGAGATGCAAAGCTGGGATTCTCCTCAACAAATTAACTGACAAAAGATCAAAATCTCTATACATCAACACTCATGCAGAAAACTGACCAATTCAGCTACAAGATGGGCACAATCCACTAGGTTAAGTGTATTAGCTATTAATCAATAAAGTAGCTCACAAGGAGGAAAACCTGAATTAGGTAAGTATTCCATGCAAACTAAGCGTATATATCATATACATGCACATGTATGTACACATCTGTATACATATATATCCCTCTTAATGGAGTAATTATTTGTCTTTCAGAATACGATACCATGGATTATTTTCTTCTTGCTATTATAAATAAATCTGCATATTCTCAACTCTTGATTCTTGGTAGGGTATTGCTTCAAAACCCTTCACATAGGTGTTAGCTCAAATTATGCCCACATCTGTTCAGAAACTCAATCATTTTTATAGCTCCTTTAAAAATTTGGTGGTCTACTTCATCTAAAACAGTTAGATTGCCTTTTCTACTAAAGGTATTATATCATATGAAGTTATCAATGACATTTTAAATGTCTGGCTTCTCTATCTGCAGTTCCTTGCTGTAAAAACTGTAGTACCTCCTGTCCTTTCCAGGCACTGGACCCAGATGGGTTCTGATTCTTCTTACTGCTATAGGACTGCTGCATTCACTCTGGGACTGCCTGTCTCTTTTCCAGATCCATAAGTAAGCCCTTGTACAGGTCACTGCAGCTACAATTCCAGCACCACACCAGAATGGCTACATTCATTGGTAAAAGTTATGACCCACAACTACTTATACATTCATACATACAGAAAAAAACAGAGCCGTGATTTCCAAAAACGTGAGTGATAAACGGTTCCTTAAAAAAAAAAGAAAAAGAAAGAAAAGAAAAAAAACACAGAAGACCTTCTGTGGTCTCAGCCTGTTATGTATCAAGTTGTAAGGAGAACAAGCTCATGCTGGTTTTCACTTCATTCTAGTACTTATATACCTCACTCGTATTGGCTGTTTACCATTCTGACAAGACACTCTTACCTCTCCATGCAGAAAGAACTCTATTTCACATCTCAACTATGAAAGCTCAAAAACATTTAATTCAATTCTCCACTGAAGCCAGTATCAGAGAAAAGTTTGAATAATGTATGTGCCTGTGGCCCCATTGCTTCTCCAGTCCTGTTTCTACCTTGCTCTTGTTTTCCTGTAGTATTTTGAATAAGAATGGATTATGCATAAGGGACCTTTACACAGTGCAAGCTATTTGAGAATTTAAACAAATTCCTCTAGCTTAATTAGCCTTCTCCTGAGGTGATAAATGCCATTTTTGATGTTGCAAAGGAGGTTTATGACCGTACTAATAACTGACATTTAACCATATTTTTCCTGAGTTGCGGTGGTGAACATATAATTTCCCTGACTTCACTAATATAACTAAGTGTTAACTCATTACAGACCCCACAGGAAAGGGTATGAGAGGAATAGCAGCTTTGCTGCATTTGCATACCCAAGACACACAGCTACTGACTGTGAGTGTTAAAGCTTATTACAGCTTCTTCAAGACTCTAAACAGGGAAAAGCCTTAACTGATAGAATGCCTAAGAAATTCTTAACACTGCTTGGGATGGAAATCTATCATGAGAAAGCAATTTTAAAAGTATGGGGCAGATGAATAATCCAGTAAAAAGATGTCAGTAACTGAATAGAAAATGGAAGAACTTACTGGTTTTTTTGTTATTTTTTACAGATTTTCAGACAAACTGCTACCGTGAATGAAAAAATTCTTAATCTGTATGGATACGGGCATTAAAGTTCAAACATACTGCACATTTTACTCTAAGAACAAGTTCCATATTGTTCTCAATGTGATCAGTGTTTTTGAAATGTTGTCGTCCTTCTGAGAGGACAGGTCTACCTGTCACTCTGCTGACTGGTTAGTATGCTGTTTTAGCACTAAAGTGCTGCAAACTGAAAGATCGTATCAGGCAGATCTTTTTTCAGAACAAATGCACTCATAACACGGGCGTACCAGTTAAAGATGATTGTGCTTTTTTTTATTTCTGGTCAAATTCCTTACAACATTGGAATCTACAAGTTGTTAGTATGGTTTCTTGCTGTAAAATGCTGGTGAAAATACTTGTATTGTGGATTAATTTCTTGTTTTTTCCATTGTGATACTTCATTTTGGTAAATTCTACCAGTAACTTCAGTAAATCTTCATTTACAAGAGACACTTGATAATGAACTATGGTATAGCAAGCCTTATTAGAACATTCTTCATTCCACTTCTGTCCTTGCCATTTTGCTTTCCCTTTCGATGTGAAGAACCGCATCTATTTCTGTAGCATTTGCAAGGTTCGGCCAAGCTTACAAATGCTGATCAAGACTGATCAGCTGGTCAAATCCCAATCAAGATCGATCAGGAACTTTCGTAAGGTTTTCAACTCAGATATAACTTCCATATGTGTGTGTCTCTCTATTCCCTACCACTATCCTTTTTCGGGACAGTAACATTTTAAGGTAAAAGACACTGAGATTAAGGAGTTATATTCCTTTTGCTTTATTCCCCAGTTTCATTGCCTTTGAAGAGTCCCCTCTTTCTCAGGAAGATGAAGGATTTTTCCTGATAATGAGGAACACTTACTTCAGGAGCTGGAAAAGAGTCTTAAAATCAACTCTAGACCTTAACTGCTTCAGGAAGCATCTGCTGCCAAAACTTTTTGTTATGAAACCACTTGATCTTTGAGTATTGTGATACTTGTATGTTTCAATTTTAAGATGTTAAGGGGAAATCCAAAATCACATGTTTCTATGCTGAAAATAGAGTTTGTTCATAAGGCTTGGTACCACTCTAAAATTAGAAATATTTCTACCTTTCATAGCAGCAGCAAATTTTGTGTTTGGTATATAAGATGTATTTGTAAGAATATTACAAGCAATTTTTAAAGATTGCTTGCCTAAAGTATTTTAAAAGAATAGAAAATGAATGATCAAGTTAATGCTTGGGTGCAGAATACGTTTTTGTAGTGAATTATTTAAGGAAGTAAATGGCCCTTTAATTGAAGTACAAGTTTTGCAATTCCTTTTGGCTTGTAACTTGTTATTGAATCTTTATTAACAGGCTGATTTAGACGTTTAATTAATCAAATTTTATTAATGTTATATGAATCTACACCACTGGCTGTCAATTCTCAGGCAAGTGTTCTATGCGCATACCTTAGTTTCATGTATTGCAGTGAGATAATACAGGTAACTGAGGAGCTCAAGCTTAAATGGAGTATTCACTAGATTTTTTGAAAATGAGAGATGAAAAATGTAATAAGGATTCTTACAAATTCCTCTCACTAGGACATTAAAGAAATACATAAGGTACTGTCACAGGTGGGAAAATGTTAAAGAGACAAGGAAAAAGTTAGTAATACATCAATAGCTTTGTGATTTCCTGATGTTAGCCTTTAATAATTAAGTTTTCATATTTTACTTTTTTTGTATTTGTTATTGATTAATGATTTGGAAAAAATTTTGAAATATTAAATGAGACAAAATGTGAACATGTATTATAAATATTATAGTACCATTCTTTAATTCAGATATTTTTGGCTAGAATGCAGTTTACATCCCATTAGAAATTTAAAAAAAAACAACCAACGAACCAGCAAACCAAAACAAAAAAAACCCTCAAACCTGAGATGGATGTAGTTACCTGAAAATAAATACATAGTAATGGAGAAATTTAGGTGACAAGGATAATTAGAAGGCCAGAAAAACCTCTTACATGAAGGGAAAATTAAAAGCTTGATGTTATATTCCCGTAAAGAGTCAAAGAGGAGGGAGCCCAGTATTTCTGAAGAACATTACATAGCAGATAGCGCAGACTGAGCACACACCCACCATAGCACAGTGTTAAGGTGATGTTTAAAGCAAGAAATTCAAACCTGATGTATAAATAAGGGCTTTTTGGTTTGGTTTTTGCTTTTCCACAAAGTCTACATTAATCCATTATCAGAATATCAGTTGATGCCAGAAAGGTCCTTTTTTCCTACTTTTTTAGCAGAAAATGGAAATAATTAAAGGAAGTTTAAAAAATTCTTTTAATCACTTTTTGTAACAGCGAAAATCTCTTCTGCTTAACATGGCCTAAAGCTACTTTATAATTCACCTGAGCTTCACACCCTACCTCACAAAAAAAACCCCAAACTGTTTGTTGCAAGTTTTTAATGTGTCATTATATAAATTTTTGTAAATCAGTTCTTTGATTTAGTTTTGGAATTTATGTGTTTCAGAGGCTTCTGAATTCTTGGGGAAACTAGCCTCTGCCTTTGTTTTTCTGTCCAGCTGAACTCAGTGTATAAGCAACATGTCATTTCAGTTTCAAGAGGTTTTAGAGTTGGAGCCTCGGTGCACTATTTAGTACAATTCTTTGTGCCATCAGATTACATAGCTATATGAATTTAGTCTGGATCAAGTGCAGACATGCAGCAGCATTTCTGCCAAATTTCCAGAATACAGGGTTTGGACTTGATTCCAGTTTTTAGGTTGACTTTATGACTGAAAGAACAAAGTGTTGTATCCACGTGAGTACCAGTTCTATACAAAGCTTCTCAGACAAGGTTAATGTACTAATACTTTAAAAAAAAATAAATCTGAACTGTCAGATGGAGTTTATATTGAAGTAATAGATTTTTTTTTTCCTCTTTGTGTCAGTTGTGCATTTGATCTAGCACCAAGAATTTGAAGGCTAGTTGTTTCATTAGGCTGTGGCTAGTGTTATAACCTGAATAGAGTTAGGCTTATTCGGCCACTCCTGTCGTAGCTTTGGTTTGTATCTGTCACAGTCCTTAGAGTCTGGGAATTCTGAGGAGGAATTCTTGAGCTGAGGAACATGTGGATTCAGATAAAGATAGTTTAATAACTAAAGCAAAAACTGCACATGCAAACAACGCAAAATAAGGAATTCTCTCACCACTTCCCACTGGCAGGCAGGTGTTCAGCCATCTCCAGGAAAGCAGGGCTCTATCACGCGTGAAGGTTACTTGAGACGACAAATGCCATCATTCTGAACAATCCCCCTCCTTCTTTCCTTTCCCCCAGCCATATATGCTGAGCATATGGTAAGGAATATCCCTTTGGTATTTAAACATACCTTTTTTCAGGTTGTCCTGAAATAGATTATTGCCTATATTTAAAAAGATCAATATGATGTATTTTCAATTTTCAATCCTAAGTAAAAGGCATATTTATAAAGGTATTGAGGCTCATTAGTGTTCTATTAAAAATTTGTACTAAATGTGCAGTGGGACAAAAAAACTTAGCTGATGCTTACTTCCTTTTAATTAAAAAATTATTTAGTTCAAAGTGAAAACAATTACTGTTTTGTGCCTAATTCTGATATATTTTTTTAAATTGTACATCAGGGAAATCTATTGTCTTTCTTGAAGTCTGGAGTGGGTTATTAAAGTTATTATTATTATAAATGTTCTCAGATTGTAAAAATTAATCCTGTTTAGCTTGAGGCCCTAGTTTTATTAAAAATTAAAATGTTAGTAATTGATGGGAAAGATCAAGACAAACATAATTCACAGGTGATATTTGAAATAAAAAAAACCAACCTACTCCCCAAGAGAATTCCACAATATTCCTAGCTAAAAATTATTCTGATTGCTCACTATACTGAGAAGTTTTGGAGAATATTTAGTCTCTGGATTTTTTTGCTGTAGATTGAGTTGGCTTGTCTTTCTGTTGGGGATCATGGAATATAGTTGATCACAGCTCCTCTTGGGACAGCCTTTTTAAGCACTGGAAAATGTTATGTCACCCTCCATCTCCTTTTTTCTAAACTAACGGAAGTCTGCCTGACTTTGCCTGAGAAGGTTCTTTCTTCTCCTTCTCTATGCATTCTGCTTCTCTCTTGGTCTGAGTTTGCCTATATATTTCTTCAGGTAGGGAGCACTGTAACAGGCACAGTGTTTCAGCTAAAAGTTGGCAGTTTGAAGTACAGCAGAATGATTACTTCCCTGATTCTTGTATTAAATAACATGGAATGTGTTTTGTCTTTTCACTTAGTCATTGTCTCACATCTACTTTGTATTCCACTGTAACCTCTGCATCTTTTTCTACTGCTTGCCTAGTCATTACTAAAAATGGAATTTTACAAACATATGAATTGAAGCTCTTTCCTGCACTCTATTTCTTAGTTTAGTCTTCCAGTTTCAGAGCATCTCTCCAATGCATCAGGCACTTTGAATTGTGATTCTGTCTTCTGAAGTGCTTATAAATTCAATATTGTTGCTGATTTAAAGGGGAATCTCTGTTCTGTTATCTTTGATTGGTTCTATCTGATACTTTCATTAGATGTAGTGCAGAGCCATACAGTGTTCTACAAGAAATAGCTTCACAGTTTGATACCCAATGTTAGCTGATAAATAAGGGTGATTTTTCAGTTACCTATGTTGTAATTACCTGTAGTTTACACCCCACACTCTTTGCCTCACCATTAGCAATGTTGTGTGATGCAGCATTAGAAGGTTTTTAGTTTATTTACTACATATCTAACGACTTAAAGGTCCTATTTAAAAAAGAGGAAATGCAATTGCTTTAGTATGCTATGCTCTCATTAATCAATGTTTTTGATTTGTAATCTCTTCTAGATAGCTGTATTGTATTCTGCAGATCCTCCTTTTCTTTTGGAAAAACACATGCCAGGAAAAAAATTCTTCTGGGATTTTCTCTGATCATTGTGTATTTGCAAAGCTAATTACTAACAGTACAGAGACTTCTGCAGATAGTTCTTCTAGCCACTCTGGGCTGAATATGTGAAACATTAGATTTTTTGTGTCTTGAAACAAAAACCAATAAAATACGAGTCCAAATTGTTATCATTTCACTGTCTTCCTGAATGTTGACAACATAGGCAAAGCAGAACTTGTTTCGTTGATTTGCAAATTTCATGGAAGCAAAAATGAGAAATTCAAACACCTGTAATTAAATTAACTTTGTTGAAATGACTAAACTGCTTCCTTTATTATTCATACTAGCATCTTTTTTTTTTTGTGAAAGAGAGAAATATTTTGTAAGTTATGAGATACCAGAGATATGAATAATACGATTAGTATATGCGAAGCCAAAGATAACATGTGTTACCAGGGAATGTAAGATAAAATTCCATAGTATTTTCAGGTGTCCTGATTAACTGTGACCTGTATTCTTAAATCGTGCTTTTTGAAAGTTCCTTAGTTTCATTCTCAAGCTCCTAAAAACTCAGGTTCCACTATTTAAGCAAGGCTTAGGCTCCTCTGTTATTTTGAATATGTTTTAGAATTTTTACCACTTCACAATGATAAAAATAAAAATGAATTCTGGGGGGTGAAAAAAAAAAGAAGTTTAGTAGTTAGTTGAACGAGTTCAACTTGAGAAATTACTTGAAGAAGCTTAGTAGAGAGTTTTCAAAATAAAATTAATTTATCATAGAAAATATCTCCAATCAGNAATCAGTACTGTAGTTGTTTATGCTTTATTGTATACATGTTTGCCTTCATATTTATAGGTGGGCTCTTCCTTTGCTGGGTGCTTTCTGGGTGCATTCTTTTG
>VWZL01002843.1:0-30618 GCA_013396915.1 Stercorarius parasiticus | reverse complement strand
TCCTGCCTTCCTCTTTGTTGGTAGTTTGCTCCTGACACGGAGAAGGTGATCCTTGAATACTAACCAGCTGTCCTGGGCCTCCCTTCCCTCTAGAGCTTTGTCCCACGGCACTTCGGCCAGCAGATGCCTGAAGTGATCAAAGTGTGCATGCCTAAAGTCCAGGGTCGTAAGCTTGGAATACATCCTCCTAGTTGCCCTGAGGATCTTCAATTCTATCACTTCGTGGTCACTGCAGCCAAGGTTATCCCTGAGCCTCGCGTTGGTCACCAGCCCTTCCCTGTTGGTGAGAACGAGGTCCAGCATAGCACCTTTTCTTGTTGGTTCCTCTACCATTTGGAGGAGGAAGTTGTCATCAATGCATTCCAGGAACATCCTGGATTGCTGGTGCCTTGCTGTGTTGTCCCTCCAGCAGATGTCAGAGTGGTTCACAGGCCCCCACAAGGACCAGGGCCCGTGAACACGAAGCCACTTCTATCTGCACTGCTATCTGTTGTTTGTTGAGATGTGAAAACTGTGGAGCTGAAGTATATTACAAAGGCACCGAGGAAATGCGTCTCTTACCTGGAGGTGTAACAGTTCAGATGTTGCCATTTCTATTGATTGTGGGTGTTGGCACACCTGCCCTGACAACACCCCACCAACTTGTGTTTATGAACCCACAGGTAGTATAATAAGTAAATCCCCATAGCATGCAGTCAGATATAGTACACGTAAATGGAATCATGGTTTTTTTTTTTTCCATGCCTAAGCTGCCTTGTTTATGGAAAGGTTATGGAAATATATTCTGCTTAGAAGCCATTAGCTAATAATGTAAACAAACAAGTAGCAGCAAAATGGATGGCAAAAAATAACCATCAGATCTTCCTCACAGTCTGAGCATCTTGTGCAATTTTGGATATATGACGTGAATTTATGACTCTGATATGAAGGTAGCAATCTGAAAAATTATTTAATTGCTATTGCTCTCAAGCCAACCCACAAATTACTGCAGAACCCCACACAGAGCAGCATATTTAAAAAAAAAAAAAAAGAAAAAAAAAGGAACATAACTTGTTCTGTAACCTTCACAGACGCGAACCATTATTTAAAAGGTAGACAAAGAGGATTAGATGAACGTGGAGCTCACTGAAGTAGAAATGAATTTTGAACCAAAGTCTGTACAAGAGGACAATGAGTGAACACTACTACAGCTTCAACAGCCTTCGGATAATCTGCTACCCAGATGAAATGGGGGTTCTCCCCTTGAGACGTACTAGTCTGAGAAAATAGATGTGTATACGGTCATGAAGTAAAAACTATTGCATCTCACATGTAAATTCCAATAAAATCTCTAGAAAACATTACAAGCAATTTCTAGCAGACATATAAGATACCTTACCAAAAGGTCTCTTTTTAGCAAGTCATAAAACCAAAGGTGTATATGACCCAACAAGGAGAAAATGCTTTCAAATGACAAGAGAAATACCTAATATATCAGCATTTCAGGAGGAAAGTAAACAATCCTGCTACCTGTGCACATTTTTAGTTTCTTTTTGACTAAATGAAACTGCATCATGAATTCATTCATCTACGAATACAGTTACATTGACCACAGCAAGGTGGGGAAAGCTCTGGGTTATCAAATGGACTTGCATTTTATCTGCCAATGCAGCCTGCTAAAACGGAGGCACAAATTGGCAAGTGACCTCTCAATTGACAAGACCGGAGTCATTGGGCTGGGAGCCTAAATGGAAAATTCCTTTTTCGCAGTGGCAATATTACGGAGCAAATAGTTATAAAAGTGTCAGACACACTGTAAAATGTTCACAAAGCTTAATACAGTGAAGGGGAAAAGAGACAAAGACACACTTCTATTATGATTTCCAATATATTTATACTTTACTTGAGGGATAGAATTTCAGGTACAGAATAAAATCAGGTAGCAAAATTAACCTGAAAGATGGCAAAAAGGTGCCAAAGTTGAGCAGCACAATTTTCCAGTGCCTGCTCCAAACCCCACTGAAGTAGAATTGCTGCTGACCTGAGATGAAAACTGATTTCACAGCAAACTTTGGGAAGCGGAGTCTGTTAAGCCGAGTCTCATCAAAATCAGGTTTGGCTTTTTGTTTTGTTATGTTTTTTAATTCATTTTATTTTAACTGTATACTGTCTCAAAACTGAGAAGTCCAGCTATCGCCTCTTTTTCCTGTAGCTACACATCTATTTTACTGTCATGTTAGTGGCAGAATTGAGAAGGCACTTTTAAAAGGGCTATAATCAGTGAGAAAGATAAGTCCCCTTATGATGGCATGAAGATGCCAGACAGCAGTGAAAAAGACAGCCGAATGCTGTGTTCAGTGAGTAGATCCCACCCACATCACTCTAACCCAAATTCATTAATCAGATTGTTAAACAAGGTACCTTTTCTTTGAAGCATGTACATGTTAGTAAACAGCAGAAAAGAGTGCTTTAGAATGTGCTTCTGACCCAAATCCTCCCTTTTCCGGAACATTTAAAGAAGCGGAAATATTGTTCTTCAGAGGACATGGAAGGCTCCAGCAAAACAATATCTGTATTTTCTGGGACTCTGGCTGTGGGTCTTCCCAGTCAGCAGTTCCATTCATCGCATTTACCAGAAGTGGTCTTTTCCCTACAATGCTGTACAGAATAGCAATCTCATCCTGCTGTTTCCTCAGTCCATTTACATCAAATGTGGTCTGAAATCTGTGTTACAGAAGGGACCGTATTGCTGCTTGAGCTAACAGCAGCATCAGAAACAGGTCTTTATATTTCAGAGTAGCTTTACACAGGATCAATAAATATCCTGGAAATAAGCTGATTATCAATGAAAAAGTACTTCCTACTATTGCTATAACACCATTAACTCTATCAGGTACGCAGGTAAAACCAAATTTTTTTTCAGACAGGTTTTTGAAGAATTCAGTATTTTGCCATACTATCAGAGAATATCAGCAGCAGCAGCAATATTGTTTTCCTCAAAGGACAGCAGTTCTCCATTGCAAACTGTAGCCGTCTCCTTTTTTCAGCAGCTCCGCACTACATGTATCTGACTTTCAAGAATATTTTAAGCTGAAAAAGCAGCTGTCTCTATTTTTTATTTGCCAAGGCACCTGCCATTGAGGATTAGTGATTTTCTTCCCTTAAATAAAACACTAAAGAGAGGCTAACACACACTTAGGTACCTAAATACCTTTGTAAAATACAAAAACTCAGTACCTTTGTAAAACAAAGCTGAAGTCACTTTCAAAATAGAAACGGGCTGTCTTAGGCACATACTTCTGAAGCTCTCCAGAAAATTTTATTTCTTTGGGGTAAAATCTACATTGTGAGAGAGACAACTGACGCTTGCACCTAGCCTTACATCCACACATTCAACTGGTCAGCAGGAGGTTTACTTGTGTCCTGGTTTGAGGTAAAACAGAACCAATTTTCTGATTTGTAATTTTACTTTTTAGCTGGGCCTCTTGTAACTGACTAAAGTCTGAAATGAACAGCATGTTGTTCAGAAACTGTTCGCTCTCAGAGTGATAAGACCTGATTCCTCTCCCCTACCTCCTATCATCATCAACTCCTCCCCAAATCAGCATTGACAAGGTATGGGAATACATTGGTGGTGCACTCTGTACAAACTTTCGCAACATAGGTCGTCTACATGGCATTTCATCAGGATCTACATTCACTTCCCAGTCACCATAAATCACCTCTTTCACAGCCATTTCTCTCAGGTACTTAATACCTTTCTCTATGCTGGTCCATTTAATCGGACGGCATTCAATATCATCCTTAAAAGGATATCTGCCTTTTACGGCTGATACGAGTCGCCTCCAGAGACTGAGAGTCTGTGACTTTTTCCCAAGAGCTTTATCTATACCGCCCTCTCTGGCCAGGTTTCCTAACTGCCTAGCTTCGCTACCATCTAACTCCATGCTATCAGCCCCGTTATCCCAGCATCGGAGCAACCAGGAGACAAGTGTCTCACCATCATTCCGGGTAAAATCCTTTCTCATATTTCGCAGATCCTTCATAGAGAAGGATTTAATGATCACCTCTGTATCTGATTCCTCCTCCTGGGCTGATGCAGGAGCCTCTCCCCTATCATCTTTAGAAGAACTCTTTCCTTGATCTTCATCAGAAGAGTCCTCCCCCTTGCTATCTGGCTTTACTTGGTCTTTATCACAAGGGGCAGAGGAACTTACTGACCTCTTCTTTTTCCTTCTGGTCACCGGGGCAACTTGTACCGGTGCTGATGGAGTTCGAGTAGTGTCAGTGCGTATCATACTACACCTACACTTGCACCAAAATTTAAAGAGAAACCACCCCTGCAACCCATTCATGCAAATCGACACCAAAAACATGATTTTAAGAACGCAACTGTCATTCACGATACCCAAAGGAGATCCCTCTCCTGGCTCTGATGGTGACAATTTGACATGAGAAGTAAAGGGCGAAGTGAACATGGTAAAATTCAAAGTATAATTAGTGTAAGTAGTAACAGAATCCATTACGTAATGCCCAAGGTATGAAGGTAGAGCAGCTATACATTCAATCACAGCCTGGATCAGAATTAAAAACAGCAGCAAAATAGCACGTTTGAACCACCGCATACAGACAGAAAGAGCAAACAAGCAACACAACACATAAGGCAAGCTAAGCATTGTCGTATCAATTAACTTTAAAGTAATCCCAACAAAGAGACGATACAATAATCTGTTTAGCAACGACATGATGTAAGCTGTCTGTATCAATCCCTGAGTAAACTGGAATTCAAACTATTCAGACAATCTATCAGAACTCTGGTAGTACCACAGTCGTGCCACAGTCGAGCCCCACGTTGGGCGCCAATAAATCTGTCGTTACGATTGGCCAATACGGCCAAAACCACGACAACTTGCATGTGCTTACTGCAGCGTGGAAGAACAGCCACGCATGAATTATCATGGTCTAGGAACACCTTGTGGTCTTGCAGCTGGTTCTTCCATGACATCGCTGTTATTGCTCATGCTAGGTAGATGAGGTTTACTTGGAGAAACCTAGAGTTGCTACGAGATATCCATTTTGCTGAGATGACTACTACTACTTTTGCCAAACAGTTGCATTAGCAGAAAGCTAGCAGGGGACCAAAAGCTGGAGTCTGTATACACACATGTGGAAAATTTCTATGGAGGTCCAGCAACCGTGGCAAGGAAAAGGCAGTGAAACTGAGTCACTTGAACCATCATGCTATTATGTGGACCAGCTGACATCTTAAATGCCTCTTAGGCTCTGAGGTGCAGAACCTGATTTTTCTAACATGTACAAATTTTCTTTTGATTTTCAGTCTAAATTCATACTGCACCAATGTAAACCCATTCATTCTTGTGCCAACTTATCTTTCAGCTTCAATCATTCTTATCTTTCTTTTATATTTATCCAGTTGATGTATTTATAGACCCAACGATATCTCTCTGACATATTTCCCAGGCAATCATTCTATACAGCTGTAATTTCCAGACAGACATTGGAACGTCTATCAATTACTGTGCTGGATCAGCAATATATTCACTCAAGCAATGGTGTTCTAATACATCTAAAAAAACTGATCACTGCCCCTGCCATCACTTCCTACATTCCTATAAAACATAGCATGTAAAAAGAGCAAAAAACCATACCTTGTACACATTGGTGCTGCCAGAATCACCAGAAACAAAACAAAAGCCCCATTGAGCAAGAATAAAAGAGGTAAAAAGCTTTGACTAGTGTCTTCAGGTCAGACTCTTCAAGAGAGAGGAGAATACAAGATCTGGCACCGAAAGTGCAATTTCACCCCAACAGGTACATTAAGGACTGACTGTGCTGGCTGGCACAGCTGCTCGCTCCACTACTGGCCCAGCTGTGAGAAAACTGTGATAACGAATCTGGAGATTTTCCCTAAATTCCCTTTTGCCTAAGAAGGAAACTTCTGCCCCACTAACCGGTTTATATCTAGAATTATTAAATGGAGAGAACATTTTTAATAGAGAAAATGCATTCCCATCGTATTTGCATGACAACTTCCAGATGAAATAAAACAAAACAGTTTAAGAAGATCTCTTTTTCCATAACCAAGTTTTGCGATGAGGAACAGTTTTCAGAATAAAAATCCTTTGGTTTTAGAATGGAATATAAAATTCAAGACAGAGGTCTTAATACTGCATTTCTAAAAGCAACTTCTAGAAAATCATGTTGTGATAATTACAGGTTATGTGTATATATATAGCCGTACAAGAAATACAGGCATACGCTGTGCTTTCCTGTCTTTTGTGTAGATACTAAACACTGCTGCACAAGACCATCATAACATAAATACTTCTTTCTCTATTTCTTTTATTTATTATTTTTGCTAATGCTGTTCAGATTGTTCGGACAACTTGCAATAGTAATTTTGGTGTCTTGTTGACTTCTCTTCCCTGTTCAGTATGCCATTTAAGCAAGTTTAAATGCATGCAGAGTAAATTACATATGAGTTGTTAAATGCTTGCCTACCAACTGCCACCGTACCTGGAAAAGAAATGCTTGTTGAAGGATTAATACAAGTTGAAGCCTGCATATGAACCTTACTTCTGGAAGGTATTCTCAGTCAGTGGTAAAGTTGTATAATAAGCACTAATGTAAGTGGCTGAAGACAGACAGATACGCCAAATGCCATAAAAAAGAAAAAAAGGCACACAGCCCTAGTCTGCCTGGGTTGAAGTCAGTGTCACTGTGATGGACACTCATTAGCTGCTCTGCAATTGCACATCTTCATTTTCTTACAGTCCATTAGGCTAACTTTAACAAAATTAAACACACTCCAGGGCAAAATAACCAAGTAAAACAAAACACTTACACTGTTTATATACATTTTCTTAAGAAATTGCAATTTTGAGGACAAATGTTTCTCTCTTGAGCAAACTAGAGACCATTTCTCCCAGTTCTCCCCTTTGGATGACCACAGAACTGGGACTGGGGAATGTGGAGGTATTTTGTTTCTATGAAACACATTCACCAAAAATACATCACCTCTAAATGGACATTACTAAATGGTATCTCTACTATAACAAGGGAGAATTAACCATAATAATAATACAGATCAAACTCTACTTTGATGAATAAGATGATTTAGATTCATTAATTAGCATATATCTCAGCTAGGTTAATGTTACAACTATGTATCCTACTCACTGCCTTTCATCAGTAGTGCTAATTTCTGCTTTCTCAGCTTATGGCCATTAAATGCAAAGTATGTTAGGTCAAAGAATCATTTGCAGCGAATTGTAAGGAATGAACCACACCTTTTTAACACGATCATCTTCTAAGCACTCGAGAGGATCAGAGAGTAGGTCAGATATTGAATGACATCAATGAGACATGTTCATTTGCTTCACCAGCAGCAGACAGGGATCGCTTACATTTGGATTTGACCCTCCACATGTTTTACCGGTAAACGTAGGTTTTGTCAAGTCACTGGTACCAATGACAGTTTTCTTCTCTTTTTTTTCAAAAACGGTGTTTATAAACAAATTAATTGGTATGCAGGATGTGCCACCAAGTCAGGACATTTCGTCCATTTGGATGGGTATTTCTAGGCTTTAAGGACAACAGAACGTACCATCACTGAGGGATGGAGCAGCGGACGAAGGTGTTACTGAAGCACCTCTGAAAGTCAGGGGTGGCCGAGCACCACAGCACAGTCCCCTTGAGGCACAGTGTCCATTACATGTGTGATAAACCAGTTTCAAAGGATTCAAACTCCAATCCATTTATTTTTGTCCTCTTTGTAACAAATTTCTCTGACACCACTGATTTATTTAATTTGAGGACTTTGTCTATTGTGACCTAACCTGAGATGATGATGGCATTTTTCACAGGCTACTCAACATTTTGAAGTGCGTGTGGTCTGTCCAGGATATTTATTTTACTTCTCAAAGATTCCAAAACCAGAGTGATGAAAGTTAAGAGGTGCCAGCATGCACTGTGCTTAAATCAGCTGACAGCAAATAAAATGATTCCACATGGAAATAATTTTAATTCCAAATTGTTCCAGTGCTTTTTAATGAATTCATACAAGGAATTTGAGATCGAGCATCAGATTGTTCAGGCTCTCTTCTCCCTCGGTGCTCTTTCCTTTTCACCTTCTACTGTTTATTTGCATATAAACCCACAATGGAACTGTGACTTCCCACTTTTTTATGTTTGCTAGTATTTTTAAGGGTATTTTAAGTGTATTTTAAGTCTGCAAAAGTTTCAGTGTCAGGATGCTCTCCTCTGACATGAAACCACTCCTTTCTAAAATCAAAGCAGAACACCAAATGTGCTAAACATGAAAATGGACACCTCACCTTGTGCCTTGTCCTGTCAGACACTGTCCTGCTCTAACTTTGAACGCTAAGAAAGGAAAACCAGAAGGCGCTCAGCAGCGAGCAGCATAACACGTTAGTACAAGCAGATTAAGTTCATCCCATTTCTCTGTGCTGGTCCTTCACTTTCAGGTAGTGTTTAATGTAACTGAAAAAGATGCTTTTGTGATTGTGATGGAAAGGTAAATTCTTTGCAGTATTTTTGGATCACAGTTTACTGTTAAATAGTGTATTTTAGTGCATTTTCATCTTAGAAAAAGAGGCTGACTGCTTATATTTTTTCTCAAGTTACGCCATGAAGAAATATAATTTGCCTTTTAATAGAACCATCAAGGACCTGTTCTCTCCAGTTTACTATATAGATTTGTATGCCCCATACAAAAATGTTATGAGTTTAATTGGAACAGACAGCATGACAGCATAATTTTATACAACTGTTTACAATTACTACAATGGCAGCTTCCACAGTGCTCTCAGTGATTTTTCAAGAGCATTTGCAAGCATAAAGTATGTATTAGGAAAAAAAAAATAGTAATTTGCTACAGCTGTGCAAAGTGGATTAAGGAAATCTATCAGCAATGACACAGATATTTAGAAATGGGAGATATTTTGCCCATCTGAGCACAACTGTGAGATTTGGTGACGTTAATAGCTTCTTTAATGGCTAGATTATTTAATCTAGTATTCTATTTTAGCCTCAGATATATGGCACATAAGAAAAAGGCAGACTTACAGGTTAGGAAAGTATTCTGGTTGTTCTTCACTTAAGGAGAGAGTGACATCAATTAGGCAGAACCAAAGACCTCCGGTACTCTAAACCACAGGAAAGCACATGGCCTATGCAAAGTTTTGGCAAGTTACGCGACAGAGAAGCAGGAAGACAATAGCAAAGGAGGAGTGTAAAAGGCAGAAACACAGAGAGTACAGGCCTAGGAAAAAGTGGTGGGAAAGGCACTTCTCTGGCAGCTTTAGTACTGGAGCTGTGAACAACTTCCTTTTGTTTGATGTGTCCTGTTCAGACAATAGAATTTGCTCATTCTTTTGTAAGCATAATTGCATCAAATATACCTGGGTATTACCAGCTTGTCTTCCCAACTGCTAATTTTAAAGTCTCCAGTTTTACGGTGATATAAGTTCTTTGCAATCATCACGCTACAGATTTAGTCTTTATTTACTTTTCAAGATATTCTCAAGACCCAAGAGATCCTTTTTGACCTTGATGTTTTGTTGTTAGATTTGTCGTCCACTGAAACCAGATTAGAATAATGCAATAAGGACAGACAGGGAAAAAAAACGGGCTGTGATTAATACACATAAATTATGTCGAAAAAGGGGCCCATGAGAGTTACTGGGTTGAAGATGGACAAAATTGCTTTTCTTCTTTAGGGAGAGGGGCAGGCAGAGCAGTATTTATGCAAGCAGGCAGATTAATTGGCTTTTGCTGAGGTCTGTCCAGCTGCAGCTAAACTGCTTCCACAACCTGACCTAATTCATTTGGAATTTGCTTGGGTTTTTCCTCATTCAACCACAGGACAAGCGTAGTATGCAGTGCACTGCAGTAATGGTCTTGGAGTCACACAGCCCCTTACCAAATAAATTTCCCATGAGCAAATTAAAAGTTCATAAAACATCGTTGCAGCACAAAACCGATCAGTCAAATCAGAAAAGGCTAGATTAAAACTCATATACTGTAGGTCAGAAAACTGGCACAGTAATTTAAATGTACTGTCAATGGCAATTAGCAAGAAGCTAGTAGGCATCTAAGTTACAGAACACTGCACATCCAAGTGCTTTGCAGCATTAGTGACCATTACATTTATATCCTGACAGGCCTCGTTTTCTCCACTGTACTCATCAGGTTGATTTCTCAGTCTCCTAATTTTCCTTATATGCACAAGACAGAAAAGCCTGTGAGTGGCTTTGCCAAACACAAGACAACAAGTTTCTTTTACAGATGGCCTGCTCTCTAAAGATGGCCAAAAAGAAGCTGCTCCTATTCCATTGTATCACAATGGGTTTGACAGCAAAGAAGTTTCATGAAGGCAGAATTACTACAGAGGAGAAACACACTGCTTCCATTCCCTTTGTGCCACCTGAGTAACATGAAAGCAATTTTTTGAGGTGGAAGAACATCACATTTTATTTCTAGATCAATGTTCTGCACCTGTGCAGAGCATTAGTTAAAGGCAGCAGACCACTGAGTCAAGAGCATATATATATAAAAAAAAATGTGACCAGGTCTTACAGTTCTACTGAGCATGCCTCTGAAAATTTCAGCTTCAAGAGTTACCATCTCAGCCTTTTTTTTTTTTTCTGTTAAATATAAATGTAGGAGAAAACACATCTGTCCTCTGTGAGAATACAACTTCTAAGAACTCAAGAAACAAACAGAGAAATAAAGAAAATTCAAATGTGTTAGGTTTTCAAATCCTACTTTTAAGCAGATGCTACAGTTTTTAGTTGGCTCATATATTGCAAAGTAAGTTATCAAAGAGGAAGAATAACTTTGTGAAAATAATAAGGTTGGATTAACTAAAAGAGTGAAAAGAGCTTTTGCTTAGAGTAAGGGCATAAAGTAATGGATGTCTATGTACTGTACACAAAATTATATTTATTTTTAAAAGGGTAGGTTTAAAAACAGAAAAAGCCTACACCCAATGTGCTTATCACTGAGAGCAGAAGGGTTAGAGGTGCACAGTGCAGGACAAATGCATCTTTACAATTTTGCCGCCCCACAGAGTTTCAGCAGGCACAATGCAACCCCGTCACCGATTGGCCTGACCTATGTTACCACTAAACCTTAGAACTCACTGATCACATTTTATAACTGCGAAGGAGATAAGATATGACCATGTCAAGTGGCAGTCCTATAACTGCCTGTTCACAATGCAGATCTTGGGAAGAATTATAATCAGACAAGTCACGTTACATTACTTGACTTTGTAAAATAAAAGCCACCCAAACAAACCAAAAAGGTACACATCAAGCGTTTTCTTTCCCAGTTCATGTTCCTCTCCCTCTCTGTCTCCTCCCTGTTCTGCACCGGTGGTCCTGTATTTCTTCTTCTCTTTAACGTGATGAGTCAGTGCCGAGAGTATCTCTGGCTTTCAACCAGCTTCAGTGTGGATAAAGGCTGCTTTTTTTGAAAACTAACAACAATGGTTATTAGTTAAAATAACTGATAACAATTTGCACATCTCTGAGTAGAGAGGCCTGTACGGCAAACACCTGGGTACCAATTTAGTATCCATAGCGACTTCCTGTGAGACTACTGAAAACTTGTCACTCTACATACCTAGTGGCACCCCTTAGGGTTGTTGAGCTCTGGGCTCTACCACATTTGCAAGAGTTGCACACGGGAACAGTCACAACACACACATGAAATTTAAGGACAGATTCTAGGGAAATTCTGTATAGGTTTTGGAGTCAGCTGTTTCTCCACAACCCTGCATAAGTCTGTAAGGTCTCCCAGGAACAGTCCCTCTCCTTGTGACAAACAGAGGCTGGAAAGGGAATCAGATACAAATAGTTGCCATGTCACCTAATATTTACCCTCCTATCCATTATCATTACCCAGTCCAATACCTGTTCTCAAATATCCTATCCACTAACAAGTGAACCAAACCAAGGCACGCAATACAAATATGATTTGGGACACAAAAAGAAAATAGTTCCAAGCCCTAAAATTGCATGCAAAAATTTTCATCAACCCTTCATTTACTTCCAGGTGTTTCAAAGGCATTAAGGAGTTAACTTTCACAGAGCCTAAGTATAATTCCAAAAACTGACTTAAGACATATCGGAGCCTAAATATTATTAAGAGTCTACAGGCGCCGAAATTCTGCTAATAATTTTGTACTTTCTGCCTTTACTTTTTTCCTTTTGTTTAAGAGATTTTGCATTCTTACACAGCAGACGCATTGTTTTACATTCAAATAGCAGTGCAGCTGCTAGTACCTCAGGTTTGAGAGATTTATGGATAATTACGGGACCGCACAATAAACAAGTACATTTGGCTGCATACCAAACAGAAGCTGCATCAGTCAATCAAACTGCTGGACAACTGATCCAAGTTTACAAATAAATGTAAAACAAAATAAAATTCTCCAGTCAGCCAGGCTGCTTCTTCAGAAAAATATGTTATGCATTTCATAGCCCTGCACTGACATGGGTAATGTAGTACTTTCCTCTTCGAACAAAGCATACCATAGAAATTTGTTTTTTAAGCCAACGAATGTGTTAAAGCAGAAAAGAATAATCATTCTTCTGCATTGCTATCAATAAATAATAGCAACCATATCAATGTTTGTGTAACAAGAAAAAATCCTATGACGTCAGGATCTCAGCACATCCCACTTTGCATGCAAAACAACGGCGCTTCATTTACACAGTCACTGTTGTACTGGGCACACACTGCTGCTTTCCCAGTCACTTCACTTATTCTGACATCTAATTTTTGCATTTCTTCTGGTGTAAGTGCCACATTCTGTACAAATAGAAAGAATAAAAATTTCTGTGTATGCTTTTTCATGAACAAAAGAGACAAAAATGAAGAACCATAGCAGTCCCAATCCAAACTTGACAACTTTATGTAGTTCTTTTTCACTCTTTATCAAGCAAAACCACTGAAATAAAAATAATGATCCAGAGAAGAGCTCTGAATTGAATTCTTGATTGTAAAGCTGTACCACAAGTCAAAGGTGTCTGAACACAGTTCTCATTAACAACTCTGGGGGAAAACAGCATTTTGAGTTTAACGTGCACCAGGGATGAGCAGATATAAATTCAGACACCCTATGGTCAAAACCTAGGCAGCAACATTCTGCTGCATTGATCAAAGCAGTTGTGTCTGTTTGCATTTTCCTTTCTCTTCTAGCTTTTTATGGCCAGCAATTCAAGACACTCAGAAATCTTTCAGAACATCCCAAAGTCCCTCTTCAGAAATCTGCCTGACCCTGGAGCCAGATCCTGACTACAAGCCCAAGGCAGCAGTCAGGGCTCTGTACACCTGAAGTCCAAGTTTGTTCACATCCATCACCTTGAGAATGACTTTCCATCTTCTCCTCCTGTCCTTCTAACCCTACTGTTCCATTGTCTTACATAATTAAACTCCCACAAAACTCATCTTAAAATGTAGTATTTATCTTGTTTTCCCCCTGATTTGGTTTTGTATTTCTTTAAGCCAACCACCTACGACTAAAATATTTATCTACTCCTACCATGTATACGGTAATGAGTAAGGGACTTTGCATAAAGAATAAAAAGGGATGTGCTTAGGCTCTAATCATGAATTCCTTCCCTGATTCTGTATTTTTCCAAACTCTCGCTTCCTGAAGAATCTCTTAGCTAATGCCTAGCACACAGCTACATTTACTGCTTTTTAAACGTTAATATCACTTTTGGCGATATTATTTCCTTTGCTGCTGCTCTTTCTTCCACTCAGACACAGACCATCTGCCATCCTGCTCACCAAACTACTTGTCAGCTTTAGTATCTGCAGGCAGTGAAGGATATTATAGGTGTGAAGTACTTTCACATTTTTCTTCCTAAATTTTGGCTTAAGGACAGTATTGTATTGTAATGAGAAACTGACTACGAAGAAAAGCAAAAGTCCATAGCAGATAGGACAGAAGGCACGTACCATAAATTTTCAATGTGCACTTCCTACCCCTTATTACAAGCTTTTTCAAATTCTCTTTTGGCAATAAACTTTAAATGGTTTTCAGCACACCTAGATGTTAAGCAAAGGATTCCAAGCTACACACTTTAGTTTCCCCCCCCAAAGCTGATCCATTTTCCTTAAGCAGCAAAACATACGAATTGTTCCAGTGAAAAATGTGCAGATGATATTCAGATTAATCAAGCTAGAGAATCCTTGGAGTAATTCTAATGGAGTAATTCTAAGGATTGCAGCTCTAACAGGCAACCTGACAGCTGCTGAAAGACAGCATTGTCAAAAGTAATGCACATTGTAAGGATGAACTGTTAACTACTGAAAATTTTGTGTCAGCACATAAATACTAGACATTAGGAGGAACACTTATATGTGAGAGATCAAGATCAGAAAAACCTCAGTTGCTCCAAACCACTCAATCTAGGGTCAGGACTGGAAGGCAGGGAAGATCAATCCTCCTCTTATACCTGTTAACCACTCTGAACTTGAGTAATTCTCATTTTAAGGCTTAAGTAAGTCTCATCCTCATCTTAGTAAATCTCATTTTCACTTCAAGCTTAAGTAATTTTCATTTTCAGGACAAACTCAGCCGGGAAGTTAAAATATACAGCAGACCTTCCAGGTCTTATTCTGGGCAACCAAAGGCTCATTTAGAATTCATTTCAGCAAGTCTCTCCACTTGAGCAAAAACTGATTCCACAGTACACTTTAAAAAAAAACCCAAATGCAAACCCACCACTCATTGGATTATTTTTAAATCTCATCCACATTGTCCATCTTGACAGTCTTGTGCACGGTAGTGTAGAAAGATCTGGATATTATGTCCAGCACAGGAATGAGAGAGGTTAAGTATTAACACCCTGCCAACTTTTAGAAAAAGCTTTAATTTCACAAGTACTGAGCAGTATTGACCCAATAAGCAGGTTATTGATGTTGCATTATTCCATTCACAGTTCAGATATACCTGAAGTATCCTAAATTTAAATCTAAGCAAGATCTAGTTCAATCTACCCCAAGACTATACATATATATAAGCATTTATTTATTTTTAAGGGGTGGGGGTGGAGGGGGTGGGGGGAAGAAAGATATTTTCGTCTTTGTATGTGCTGAATTCTGGCAGCCGTGTGATGCTGGCAACTCACTGAATTCAGCTAAGCATCTCTGGGTTTGAGATGTTTTGCTGACCCAGCAGGGTCAACATCCCTGCTCTCGGCACATATCTGGCCTAGCAGATACTGAATAATTTCCCTCTCTTAAGAAGCAGCCAGACACAGAGCAGCTATGACTTTGAGTCTTCCTCAGATTTCCTTATTGAAGCTTCTTAAATGGTCAGAAGAGCTAATATCATCTAGATAGCACCTCATAACATCTAACTTTGGCTTTTGTCTAATTTATCATATTCTAATCATCCTCTGGTGGAGTGTAGGGTGCTGCACCTGGGGAGGAATAACCCCATGCACCAGCACAGGTTGGGGGCTGACCTGCTGGAGAGCAGCTCGGTGGAACGAGACCTGGGAGTCCTGGTGGATAACAACAGGATGACCATGAGCCAGCAATGTGCCCTTGTGGCCAAGAAGGCCAATGGCATCCTGGGGTGCATCAAGAAGAGTGTGGCAAGCAGGTTGAGGGAGGTCATCCTCCCCCTCTACTCTGCCTTGGTGAGGCCGCACCTGGAGTAGTTCTAGTTTGTCTAGTTCTGGGCTCCCTGGTTCAAGAAGGACAGGGAACTGCTGGAGAGGGGACAGCAAAGGGCTACCAAGATGATTAGGGGACTGGAACACCTCTCTTATAAAAGAAAGGCTGAGCGATTTGGGTCTCTTCAGTCTGGAAAAAAGACGACTGAGGGGGAATCTTATCAACACTTACAAATACTTAAAGGGTGGGTGTCAGGAGGATGGGGCCAGGCTCTTCTCAGTGGGGCCCAGCGACAGGACAAGACGTAACGGGCACAAACTTGAACATAGGAAGTTCCACCTAAACATGAGGAGGAACTTTTTTACTTTGAGGGTGGCAGAGCACTGGAACAGGCTGCCCAGAGAGGTAGCGGAGTCTTGGTCTCTGGAGACATTCAAAACCCACCTGGACGCGTTCCTGTGCAACCTGCTCTAGGTGACCCTGCTCTGGCAGGGGGGTTGGACTAGATGATCTCCAGAGGTCCCTTCCAACCCTACGATTCTGTGATCTCCTGCATTAACTGCATTGGGAACTTAAGGTTATCTTAATTCAGACATCTGCAGGGTGGTATGAAAAACCATGTAGAGCCTATGCTGCTTTCACATCTTCTGGTACGAGGTTTCTGACTGATGCAGCATTGAGGAAAGGAGAAGTCCTGGAGGGAGAAATGGGTTATTCATGTACCTCCAAAGGCACAAAGAGCTCATAAACCAAGAACCAACTTAAATGGGTCACAATCTCCCCAAGCAGATACATCTCTATATTTAGGAACAACTATTATAGCTGTTGACACCTTAAGAAAGTGTCCTTATCACTGCCCCAACTGGGCTCAACTTGTTATCTTTCTACTTACAAAACCATGTAGTAGCATTGCCCCTTAGTCACAGAAGTAACAGCTATACAATCCTGTGAATATGCCATACTACTTTTCAAGTAAAAAGTAGAAAAAGAGTTTTCTACAAAACCGAATTGGATAGCAAATATTGGCTTATACATAACTGAGTCCAAATTCTGAAAATTCTCCTGCTTGCATGACACACTGTGACAGATAATGTCAGCTAATGGTTTTGCTTTTTTTCATATGGCATTTTCTTTTTTCTTTAAGGAATAATTTCTGAAAGTAAATGTACAGGTTATAACTCTATTACTGTACAAAAGGCCTGCTATGCTCAACTCAACATGAATTCAAATTAGAACTACTGATGACTGCAAAGTCAACAGCTATAAGAAAATAAAAATTGATGAGATTAATACTAGGTCTGATCCATCAATTTCCCTTATTTTCCCTCAGAGGAACCATGCACCATGTCAAAAAATGATGGTCTTCAGGAAAATACTTCCCTTTGTCCATTTATCAGCTTGCTGCCTGACACATTGTCCCTGTTGTCTATTTAAATAAACGGTCATTTCATTGTTTAGTTTAAACAGAGAATAAACTGAGCAACCAGGATCTAACAGGACACCTCAGAAGAGCGGACATGGTTTGTAGCATGAAGTTTCAGCACATTTGTTGGCCACACACAAAAGTCAATTTTGCACTACTACATCCAGACTGTAAAGTATATTGGAGATAGGCAAGGATAGATTTTATTTTGTATCAGTCTTATCCTTTTTTGATGGTTCTCTGACAACAGGAATCACCTTACATGTTTGATACATATTAAGGAACAGGTTTTTATTTTAAAAAATAAGCCTCAGCCTCTCTTTGCATGCAGGGATTTACATTCTTCCTTTTAAAGTAACTGCTACTCTCTTGGATACTCCTACTTGAAAAGCTTAAATCTGTCTACTCCAGACAAACAAGACTGCACTAATTTGCCAAAGCAGGTCAATTACGTACACATTGTGACAAGAGCAGGCACATAGAAAGTAAAAACTTAGTTGAAAAACCTACTGCTATCATGTAAAGAGCCGTAGGGGCAAAGAGTCATCTCATGGAACCCATTCAGCCAGCTGTCCTTGCTCCACGTGGTACCTGACCCAGAGCAGCTTCAGTTAATTCCTTCCATTATGAAGCTATGAGAACTTTTTTATTTGCCAAACCAAACAAGTTACTGAGCGTGGCCATGTTATAAACTCATGGTGGGAGACTTGCCTCAATGCAACTGCAGGGCACTGGCTTGCTTTTATCACACAAGCAGGCAGTTATCATGGCATAGTTAATGGCACTGTAACTCTACACTGTAATTGGCAGTAACTTGTTACACAGACATAACCTAAACTAAAAACTAATTTACCCTGCCATCTGTTTTTAAATGTTGCAGCAAAATTTATAACAATATTAGAGAACTGGACATGATCTTTGATCTAGATTATTCTAATAGTCTGTTCTATCTTCCAAAAGAAATGATGGATTTATATTGACTGGTTTTGCCTTACATACATAAATAGCCAGATATTCCCATTTTCCCGTGGATTAAGACATTCACTACTATCATACAAGATTGAACTGGTTTGTCTGACTTAGCTCTTTAGCCACCATGTTTCCAATGTCTAGAAAACAAATAATAATTTTCTGAGAAAGGTAGTACTGCATTAGTAAGTAGCATTTTTACTTGGAGTTGTTCAGACATCTACACACGTGGCTTAACTAAGTTTCACTACGTTCTTTTGAAACAAGTCATCTTTTCTCTAAAAGTGTAAAGATAGCATTTTAAGGCTTTTCAATCATTTAAGCCTTTGAATACTTACTGAATGCTGAACAAAACCTAACCAAAAGGGTTGTTTAAAACTTGGAGACTGATAAAGACAGCAAATTAATACAGCATTAATGTGAGATTGAAGCTTTCAAAGACAATAAACCAGACTGGAATACTCAAAGCCTTCACAGTAACAAAATTACCTTTTGGTTTTATATATTAAGATATATATTCATATTTACAATTACAACTGTTAATCTCCACAGATCAACAAGATTCTTCAAAATTACACTCTCCTCCCATCAGTGTACTGAATTGTCCATCAGCTGCAGAGGAAGCCATGAGCAGAAGCCAGGCTCCTATGTTAGAGCAGCTCAGTTTCATAGAAAAAGTCCTTTCAAAAGGACTCATTAAATCCAGAGAATTAAAATATGGCAGTTCATCTCACTATCAAGAAAATGGCAAATTTATGAGGTAAACCACAAATTAATGCAAATAATTCAGTTGGATGCTTCAAATGTGCTTACTATCTTTTATGTGAGTAGTTCTCCTGAGAAACGATATGCATCAGTATAGTTTTTTGCAGAATCAAGGCCTAAGTCAATATCATGCATTTTGTAAACTCCAGCATGTTCTATAATATAGATGAGGATTAAGGCCCGATATTGTCTTGTGCTCTCTCCAGGGTAGGGCAATACTGTAAAAATACACATTTTACTATAGCAGAGGTTTCAAGCCTACCAGTTCATCACTAGAGCTGGCTGGGAAATAAGCAGAAAATGCTTAGTCCTTCTCTTCCAGAAAAGAAACAAGAAATGACACTGACCTATTCTCTTTTTTGTGGTGTGATGTAAGCATTCATCTGGAAGAGAAGAAAATCAGGTCAAGCAGAACAAGGACTTTAACTTCTGTTTCACCTGTTACAGACAAATATTTTGTTCACTGCTAATTTGGGGCCTCTTTTCCACTATCAGATTAGAACTGTTTTCTTCTGAGCCTGAAAAAACTTTCCCAATAAAAGTACTGTCAGGGCACATAAAAAGCTCCGGTGCTGAAAATGCAACCTTTTTTCAAGAAAAAGTCAGTTTTATTAAAAAATAAAACCACAACAAACCAGGTTAAATTTAGATGCTGCCTTTCACAAACAGCCCACACAGCGGATATTTTCTCCCGATAAGCATCAGGTATTAACCTCTTTCTGTATCTTCAGAGATAATTGGAGCCAACTTCTTTGGAAACAACATGGAATGTGGACATCTGTTCACTGTGAACATGTAAAGAACATTTTGGACACTAAATTAAACTGAAGATTATATTTTTTTATTCCATTATGTGTCAAAATGTGATGGGCTGCCTCAAAAGAAGCGTGACCAGCAGGTTGAGGGAGGTGATTCTGCCCCTCTACTCCGCTCTCGTGAGACCCCACCTGGAGTACTGCATCCAGCTGTGGAGTCCCCAACACAGGAAGGACCTGGACCTGTTGGAACGGATCCAGTGGAGGGCCATGAAGATGATCAAAGGGCTGGAGCAGCTCTCCTATGAGGACAGGCTGAGAGAGTTGGGGTTGTTCAGCCTGGAGAAGAGAAGGCTCCGAGGAGACCTTATAGCGGCCTTCCAGTACCTGAAGGGGGCCTACAGGAAGGGTGGGGAGGGACTCTTTGTCAGGGAGTGTTATGATAGGAGACAACGGGGTAACGGCCTCAAACTGAAAGAGGGTAAATTTAGATTGTCTATCAGGAAGAAGTTCTTTACTGTGAGGGTGGTGAGGCACTGGAACAGGTTGCCCAGGGAAGTTGTCAATGCCCGATCCCTGGCAGTGTTCAAGGCCAGGCTGGATGAGCCTTTGAGCAGCCTGGTCTAGTGGGAGGTGTCCCCCCCCATGGCAGGGGGGTTGGAACTAGATGATCTTTAAGGTCCCTTCCAACCTGAACCATTCTGTGATTCTGTGAAAAGGAAAAATTATATATAAGGAAGAAAAGGAAGCCTAAATGAGACAGACCAGACAGCATATGAAAAGCAGTTTGTGATCTAGGTATTGATCTGGCAGATCAACAGGTCAAGCAGAGCAAGGAGTCAGACCTTGGTTTCAGAGAGGGAGTGAAGGCCACGTGAGGTGGCAATGCGGGAAGAAATCACAGCAAAAGCACATGGCAAATACCGAGTGGTAGCAGAGGTTAGCAGAGAGTGAAGAGTCACTAACAGAAATGTAATTCAAATGCTGAAGGGGAAAAGCCCCTCAAATGGGGAAGGAAATAAAGTAGAAGGTAGGAATAGAAGGTAAGAGGGGAAAAAATCCACATAAAACTAGAGTAGGAAATTACGCAAGTAGGCCAAGAAATAGAGAACAGGTATCTTAAACAGCAGAATACGTAGTACACTCAAATTTTTCCTTTTGATGATGATAACCCAGCTGAGATGCTAAAATGGTTGTGGAAGATGGAAACAAGATCAAAGAGCAGAACTACTTGCAAAAATCAAACAGGCTACGACAGGCAGAGGTTGGCTATTATATTCAGTCATTAAGTGGTTCAGTACTGTTTTCTTCATACGACCATTCAGAGCTAGATTTTCAAACCTTTTACTCAGGCTGTGTATAGAAGTAACAAAAGAAACCTTCTGTTTCCCAGGCCCCTTCTTAACTTGCGAGTGATGATGGCAGCAAACAACTGGACTTTTTCTCTACAGCAAGATGGTGCTTGCAGCGAGAGCAAAGAGCCAGGAGCCCTGGGAGCAAGGTGCTCTCTGAAAAGGTTGGAAGTGGATCACGTCCTCCCAATATAAACAATCTCATCAAGAACTGCCTGTTACAATCTGTTCTTTGATCTGGTTTGTCTTTTAAGAAACCATTTCCACAATTGAATTTATCACTCAAGAAAATAAATACATATCCTCATGGCTGGCAATTTCAATGCCACAGTGGTCAATACAAAAATCTCTAGAAAATAGTAGTCATATATGGAATAAAAGTCACAATAGGACAAAGTAACCACAAAGGATTAATTAATAAAACATTTACCTGTTTCAGTGAGACCAAGGTTTTACCATTTGATCTTTTTGAGACAGGGAATAATTTTTTCATATATTGCTGGGTTTGCACAGTAAAATTTTAACCAGAAATGGCTGTTCCCTGTTGCCAAATATGACTATTATGGAAGGCCTGAGTAATGAGCCTGAAAATGCCTTCAAGAGTCTAAGTACTATCTTTCTTCTTAGAAGAAAATAATTACCTTGATGCGGTAATCAAACTCAAAGTAATGCTGCCCCTTAATGTTTTCAGTAAGATTGCTATTATCCTAGGAAGATACGTATATACGCACATTACCACCAAAGCCTCTGGTCTTCACAATGCAGAGCACTTACTACATTAATATTGAACGATACACTTATTCCAGGTTTTCCTTAATAAGCAGAGATTGTTCAAATAAGCTGAATCAACACTGGTAGAAGCTCCATGTGAAGTGAAAACTCTAACAACAATAATTGCCTTAATAAGCATCCTTGTATGGACTTAATGCAAAGAGTGAAGATCAGTTAAGAGCACAGAGGCTTTTAATTTCGGGAAGATGATCAGGACACTCAGAAGAAATCCTTTCAGAGGAAACTGTAGCTCTCATGTATGAGCCCCTTAATGTTTTTACTCTCAAGATAGATAGTGTATGTTGGACTGATCTCGAGCTTTGTGCCTGTAAGAATCAGTGCAGAATTTGTCTTCCTGCTGTTTATTACTTACAGTCATAAAACTGTACTGCGGACAGGACAGATCAGAGTATCAGGCATCCCACAACTTCATGATTTATCTGCACATGCACTGCTGTGTTTTTTACTAGAATCACTTTAACATAGAACCATTCATAGAAGAAGGCAAAGCACACAGTTCAGACTTAGATTTAGTACAGACAGGTACATTCGAAGGTATAAGATTAGTTGCCAATAAGACAAATCCATCTCTTTTCTCCATGTACTTACTATCTCCTGCAACAGGTTATGACATCTTAATGAAACTTATACCATACCATCTCAACCAGTCCTGAGGCATTTAACATCAAAAGTGAGACTAAATCCCTGAGATAAAGTGAAATGGTACTGCTAAAGTGAAATACTATTTGGACAACTGAGTAGCTAATTTACAAAGACAGAACACGATGAAATGAATGCTTTTCAGATAAATCACTGTCATGTTTTGTGCAATTTTTTTCTACATGTCATCTCACGATGACCCATCTTTGCTTATGCTTTTCTGCCTGAGCATGAAGAACTATGGTTGCCACACTGCTGAATTTCCCTCTCAGAAGGCCTGCAAATGTAATCTGACAAGTCAAATGACTGATTGCACCTTGTCCATCCAGGGAAAATCAGAGAAGTCCTTCTGAAAGACAGCAGGAGATTGACACCAACAGTAACATATCGTCAATATGAAGAGTATGCAGTCAGGAAAGTTAGTTACTCAGACCAACAGCTATATTAGACACTTTCAATGTGTCACAGAACATATACTTCAAGCTATATTTATACTTACAGTTTTCCAGACACGGGACAGCCAACAGCAGATTTAGGAAATCATAACGTGTTTGTAAGAGGAGCGGATAGGAGAAGTTGATGTTTCAGAGGCTCAACACTTCAGAAGGTGCTTGTTGAGTGAAAGCGCTGCACCGCCTCTCATGCAGGCACCAAGATGAACCCAGCGCTCGTGGGGGAGTGGGCTTGCCAGCGGGAGAGCGCGATTCACAGCCCCATCCCTTACGTAAGGCTGTAACCTCTATTGACAGCCATCTGCTTTGGCTGTTGTGTAACAAGCCGTAGTCAAGTATTTCTGCCATCATCTGGTAAGTTTCCTTAAAATACACGTGCAAAAATCACTACACAAAGACCTAGAAATTCTTTAACTAGATGCAAGTCCCAGATATCACAGATGAATGGTAGTTCGGAAAGGTAGACTTCTAACTCCTCTGCATGGGGTGGCTGTAATTTTCTTCTTGATTTCTAGCATCTATGGCTTATACAAAGACACACCGATTAAAACTTTTTGTTGACTGGGATTTGCATTGCTAGATATCTCCATTTTCTGTCTTTCTTGAGATTTATACTGAGATCAAATAAAAGGAATTTTCAATTTCATTATTATCCTTCCACATATAGGCAGTTTTTAAAGAGGGAGAAGGAAACTGTGGCTTTGACATTGGTGTTTTTTCTCCTGCTGTCAACGATATTACATCTACCTGATTCCAGCTTCTCTCCACAAATTTCTACAGAGATGCAGTCTTCACAAGCTGAATTACAGAAGACCACCTATGGCCTAAAAGTCATGGCAAAATGAGATATACTTCAAATACTTTAAAGGAAAAATTCTGAAAATAAAACAATGAGATGCCAATACATTCTTAGAATCATAGAATCTTCATGGTTGGAAAGGACCTTTGAGATCATCGAGTCCAACTATACACACACAAAAAAACCCAACCCCTACAATCTCTGTCACTAGAGCATGCCCTGAAGTGCCAAATCTACACGTTTCTTAAATACCTCTAGGGATGGTGACTCAACCACCTCCCTGGGCAGGCTGGTCCAGTGCCTGACCACTCTTTCAGTAAAGGAATTCTTCCTAATATCTAATCTAAACCTCCCCTGCCGCAACTTCAGACCATTTCCTCTGGTCCTGTCATTATTCACCTGGGAGAAGAGGCCAACACCCACCTCTCTGCAACCTCCTTTCAGGTAGTTGTAGAGGGCAATGAGGTCTCCCCTCAGCCTCCTCTTCTCCAAACCAAACATGCCCAGTTCCCTCAGCCTCTCCTCGTATGACTTGGTCTCCAGACCCCTCACCTTCTTGTCTTCCAGGAGAAGGGATGAATAGAGAATAATAAAGAACCAATGTTCCTTTAAAACTAAAAAAAGGATTTTGGTCAAATTCAGTCTGAATTTGTCTACTGTTCCAAATAAAACTGTTTGACTTCTTATTTAAATGTTATTATAGTTAATACTAAATATAGATAGATATGAATTTGGTAAAAGCTAACAATTAATTTAAAACTAAAATATGAAATGGAAATCAATTGTAAACCCCCCTTCAATCTTTCCAGAAAGAACGCCAGGGGGTAGGTGGGGGGGTGGCTGGGGGCGTTGCACAAACTTATTGCTGGTTGCTTTTCTAAAAGGACTGGGAATTCAATGAAAGTATGGGAAAAAAAGCTCTGGTTATGCACACAAAAGTAATGAAAGCAATTCAATTTAATGCTGTTTGGAAACAGCTCTCACACTAGCAGATTTTGTTGTTTGAGTTGTTTTTACTTGAGAAGAGCGACACAAACTTAGAATCCTAGAATTAACTTAAAGTATTCCCCCCCACACATTAGAAACAAAGATCACCAATACTCTTGAGATTTTTAAAATGTATTCTGCAGTACTGATAGAAAAAAAAAAATTAAAAAAAAATAAATAGCTGAATAACATCTATACTGCACATTCTGTACAAGTCACTGTTAGCTTACCTACAAATATCACTTGCAGCTGTTTCCTATGCATTTAAATTTTGTTCTTAAACAATTACATTATCAAAACTGACAGGGATTTTGAGTGTGATTTTCTTTACCCGCTGCATTAGTAGCAAAGTTGTGATTTCCATTAATTTCTCTTGGGCTTTAACTTTTCAATATGTTCTGACAACGAACACATTCGTGCTTCCATTTATCCCTGGCGAACCATTTTACTAAAGCTTTGTTAATGTTGCACTTCTGGTTTTGAGCATTTGGTTGCAGTTCTGCAGAACAAAGCCTAAGTTCCTATTTTAAAGAAAAAAAAACAACCCACAAAACAAATTGAGAAGATCCATTCACACAAACTAAAATTTTACAGCTTCAGCACAACTGAAATTTGAAAACACGTCATCTTTTACAGTCTGTATCCTGAGGTCTCTACCCACACTTGATCAAAGAGGAGGCAAAACATGTCCCTCTTTCCCCAAGGATATCTTTTCCTTCTTATTTTACCTTGCTGAGGTTTCATATTCACCAGCTCTTCTCTCATGTGATGCATCTTTTCTCGTCTATACGTAAATTCATTAAAACTTCTGAAGTGACTGTGTTGCTTTTCTCCTTTATTGCTATTTCTATTAAAGCAATTCCTTCCTTCTGTTCAATCTTTAATGCATCAGCCCTAATCCAGGTTGATTTGTGATGCACTAGAACTAGAGGAACTCTGTTTATATATCCTTATAAAGAAACCGTAGTTAACAAATGTCATACCCACTCAATGGATGCTAACAGATCTTATACTGACTTGTTATTTTCAGGGACTACACTTGACCGTTGTCACTGCATAGCTCTTAAAATCTAATTTTACAAGGTAATAAAATATCACCTTTTGATTATCTCATTTTTGTAAAAGCTTAACTTCCTAGAGCAACATTAATTATTTTTATTCTCTGAACACACAGTTGATGCGGTGCGCTTCTTTGCCATTAGATTGATAAAACAGCATAAAATGACAATTACTACAAAAGAAGCTTGGTCTGCAGCCGCTCCCTCCATATGCTTTTTCTGAATACAAAACAGTCTTAAAAAGATGACATAATTACTGCAGAAGGGCTTCAAAACCTTTTCTTTTTGAGATAAAGTTAAGCCACAAAATTCAGATTTAAATCCAGATATCAAAATATCTATCTGGGGTTAAACAAGCCCCATGTTAAATCTCTTTTAGAAGGACTTGCCCTCCACAAAACTCAGATATCCACCTCTGGCGAGTCAGTCCTCCTGTTTTCCCTAAATTCTCTTCCACTCATAACCTTCCCTACCTACATACAAACTTCAGAGTCTTTCCAATATTATTTTCTCCTATGCCTTCTAGAAATTAAAGAGGAGGACAAAACAAATTCAAGAAGAATGCTGACAGATTCAGAAAGGTCAAGTAAAATTGACAAAAAAATTATTCAAGGTTCTAGAAAATCAATATCTCAGTAAGAGTCAGACATTTCATATATTTTATTTATTCAAATTATTTGAAAAAATAGTCTGTAAATGTTTCACAACTGAGATGTGCTTTTTCCTCTATTTAATAACAGTCCCTTTACAGACTACCTTCGTGGTGTCCAGGGCAGTTAGCAAAAACTTCAAAGCCAGCTCTGCTTAAAGCAGGAGGCCGAACCTCCTGAGTTCTCCAGACAAGTCCAGACTTCTCTTTCAACCTAAATTATCCTATGATCTTATAAATACAAAACTGGACAGGAGGTTAGAAAAAAAAAAAAAGTAAAAAGAAAATAAATAAGGCAAAACTCCTAAGATTTTTGTTTGGGTTTTTTGAGCACTTTTTTTTTTTGGAGCAGGTGAGTGTAGGTCTTGAGGCTTTGAATAAATTTCCGGTAAAACAGTTTTTTTCCTTTTTAAACTATCTGGAGTTGTTTTACTTATTTACCGTCCCAGTCTTTCAGAAGAGGGGTTTTGATCCTTTGCTACATAAAGAGATAATCGAAGAATGAGTAACTGCAGATACCAGACGTGACGCTTGCAGGTTTCTCTTTGACGAGATTCAAAAAGAAACGTGATCTGTGCCATGCTGGCACAGGTTAAAGCACTAGAAGAGTGCAGGCCATAGCAGGCTCTATAGGAATAAGACTTCTGACATTTGAAATAGCCAGTTTAACAGCCCCAATGTGAAACATGGTGGAAACCAATAGAAAAAGAAATATAAAAAAGTGTATATAAAAATATAAAAAAATATAAAAAAGTGTAGAAACAAAGCATGCATTTTAACAAAGAACATAACTGACAAATTTGGGCTGTGCATAAATTTTGTGTGGAAGCTGAAAAGCCTTGAAACCCTCAGAGCAGGGACGATAAACAAAACCTGTTTCCAGTATGGCTAGTTCTTGCTGATCATACGTGGTTTCCACCTCCAAATTCACCCTTTAGTGTCTGTCATCAGTTCTCTTCCTAATCCAAACACATATTAAACCACAAACCTAAGTTTTTGGAAAGCAACACTAGAGCCTTTGGAGATGATCATATTAAGCTTGACTACCACGTCAAATACTTTTTACACTCCTCAGGTTACGCAAATAGCAAATACTTCTGCCATTGAGTGATAATTATCAGCATGCTATTAATTTTTTCCTCTCCAAAAGGAAGATAAATACATTACTGATTTAACTCTTGAGCAAAACGTTCATGTTGTCACTGTCCAGCTGCAACAGAAAGTTTCAAATATCTGCCTTTCGGGCTGGGCATGCTTAGAACAAGTGCACATGCACATACATACAAAGAGATACATTACACTATGCCAACACACAGAAATATACCTGAACAGAAGCTTTACCTCTTTTGAATACAGAATTTCAAAACTGACTGGGAAAATAACTAACTCACATTAACCTTCTTTATTTACATTGGAAGGGGGGCCCTTCTTGGGCCATAGTTGTTTCCAGTGGATCTACATCAACATCAAGCCAAGGTCCCCCTGCTCTTACATACCCTAAGTAATATAATGTTGAAAGAAAGCCTCAATAAAATAAAATAAAACTGCCTTTGTAGTCAGAAGGGGTAAAAAAGGCATTTCAGCACAACCTTAGCTTACTGAGCAGGATCAGGTGGCTGAGCAATTTTACGGAAACAATGCAGTCAGAAACCAACCAAAGCAAGCATCTCCCAAGTAAAGAGAAATAAGTCTGTGCAACCAACACAATGCTGCAAAGAAACAACAATAACACTGTCCGCAGTACATAAACACTGTAGGGCTTCTGGTCTTGTTAGATGCAGCTTCATCTGGGAGTCTTTTCTGGGCTTTGTATTGTATCCATGTGAATTTCACCTCTACTCTTGAGAGAGCAAAGCTAGATAGAGTTCCCTCTTAAAACCAAGTCAGATAGGTATCATCCTGTCCTGCTGTTAGTTGATTGTCCTTTCCCCCACTTTTAGGATGCTAAGTACCTTTTTCCTTGATGTACACACAGCTGCTTTTTACACATGCACATACAACTTGGCAGAGGTAAAATCTGCCTATTCATTATAGGCTCTGCACTTCACCATTAAAGGTCAAACAAAAGGAAAAGCTAAACCAAATACAAAGCAAACTATAAGGGGAGCTGTACAACACAGAGAATTACAAAACAACAGGTGTCTTTGGCAACAGGCTTTCACATGGAAAAGCACAAGAAAAGAAACAGAAAGCACAAAAAAAAACAAACCAACTAGAAGAACAAGCATTATTCTTCAAAAAACATGAACAAAACAACCCAAATCAAATTTTAAAGAGCACCCAAAACCAGAAGACTTAATACATTACAGTTTCCAGGTATAAGAACAAAAACAAGAGATTGGATATGACCCTTTGTTGTATGTCACTTCATTTAGAAATTTAAGATGAACAACATTATTAAGTAAATGAATTCACTTCCAAGAAATTCATCTTGGCTAATATTTTTTACATAGTTTTGTTAGGAAACAGAATTTTAAAAGTGCAACAGTGGAGTAGGAATGCAGAATACCATCTGCATATATGCAGATGGTATTCTGGCATATACTGAGCGGTGTAATAGAAAGTTAATTTGTCTCCATATTACTACCTGAAAGCACACCTTTACTCCACAAATACTGAGCCCCTTCACTTGTAAAGTGAAAAAAAAAAAAGGGTTTTGCATAAACTGACATCGTGTATTTCCAAGGAGATTATCATCTCTGTAGTTCCATAAAATATGAACTTATTTTCTTTTGAAGGAACCACTTTGCAGCCTGTGCTTGGTTTCCATTTAGATTCTGTAATTTGATTTGCTCTCGGGTCAAAAGTAGAGAAACGTGAACATTTTGGCTTTAAACAGGGACAGTATTATTCCTAATCATAAGGAATCAAGTCCTCTGATGGCTTGCCCTGCTGCAGCAGAACATGTTTTCCAGAACTGAGACTGGAGGATGTGTGTTCATCCTACCAACAAAAGCAACACAGTTCCCTACATGCAACTGCTGTGGTCCATAATATGCTTTCTGACAATAGGCAAAGGGTCATCTTGCATGTCAGGAATAGTCTCCAGCATGGATTAAAAATATAAGAAAAACATTTGACGTACTTGGATCTGACAAGATTGAGTCGGTTTTCGGCAAAAATTGGTCACAGCGGACTCCTTGGTAGCCCTCTTTGCACCTGAGAAAAAGGGGATAAATGACAAACATACGCATGCGATAGTAAAAGGTTAATTTCAAGGCAGCAAAATTAATTGAAATTCTCCCTGGCAACACTGTGAGGTACTTGCATATTTACAGTCATTTCAACTATTCTGGAAGCAAGGTTATTACTGAAACACAATGAAAAGACGTCAAATCATTTGTATCTCAAAAAATTCCCCTCAACCCTTTTCGATTATTTTAGAAACTATGAAAAGAAACATCATTTAAGCATAACCCTGCTTTTAAATATCAATTCAGTGAAACAATCAAAGAAAAATCCTCAATAAATTAGACATATTTGTAATAAAATAAACTCATTAGGTAACACAAAGCTTTATAAAGTTTCTATACTGTACAAGCCATCACATTAACAACTTGTTTATCTTTGGCTGTTTGAATAAGCAGGGAACACTTATCTAGCCATTCATTTTAAGACTAGTTTCTACTGTGCTTAAAAGATAACATGTTTATGCATAATAGACAACATTAGGCATTGCTTGTAAGTGAACAGTCTTAGATGTCTGTGGAATTAGATTTTAGAAACAACATAAACCAGAATATCCTCCTGCCCTAACGAACATGAACTGGCTTTGACTGAGATTCTAATACTATTGTCTATCTTGAAACTTTACTTTGAAGAAATTCCATTTACTGCATTTGGACTGTTCGCAGAAGTCTCTCTCTCTCATTTCAGCTAAGTGTGTCAGAATCAGGCCTTTAATTATTTATTCACCAAGCAGTTTTTCAGAGAGAAGTGATGGACACTTTAATTATAAATGACAGCAACAGGGACTCCATATCTCCCAAAGCTCTTGCACATCCTATAAACAATATGCTCAAATCAGCAACATCAGCTTCATTAGGATTGACAACTGCAGACTGAATTATGTGATAATGTCAAGAAGAGAAGTTATCTGCTTCTTCACAATGTTTCTACTCAGGCTTCCTCTAAAAGCTGCCTTTTAAAATGCTTTTGGATTAACAAAGCAATGCTTCAGTGAGAGGTACATCTCACCAGCTCTGATGCAGGGATTACAAAGCACATTTGTGAGCAAATGTGTAAATTATAAGAATTGCCATCAGACCCAAAAAAGCAGTGAAAATCTACAGTAAGAAGAAGATTTTTATATATA
>VWZL01002842.1:263241-422705 GCA_013396915.1 Stercorarius parasiticus | reverse complement strand
CACCTCTCCTATGAAGACAGGCTGAGAGAGTTGGGGCTGTTCAGCCCGGAGAAGAGAAGGCTCTGGGGAGACCTTATAGCGGCCTTCCAGTACCTGAAGGGGACCTATAAGAAAGCTGGGGAGGGGCTGTTTGCAAGGGTATGTAGTGATAGGATGAGGGGCAATGGTTTTAAACTAGAGCAGGGGAGGTTTAGACTAGACATTAGGAAGAAGTTCTTTACAATGCGGGTGGTGAGACACTGGAACAGGTTGCCCAGAGAGGTGGTGGAGGCCTCATCCCTGGAGACATTCAAGGTCAGGCTTGATGAGGCTCTGAGCAACCTGATCTAGTTGAAGATGTCCCTGCTTGCTGCAGGGGGGTTGGACTAGGTGACCTTTAGAAGTCCCTTTCAACCCGACACATTCTATGATTCTACGAATTTGGTCTAAGAAATAGTTATTAATGACAAAAGGTGTAATAAAAAAAATAAATGAGTAATTCTATCAGAACCAAACCAATAGTAAGAAAGAATATTCCAATAGTTTTTGCATATTGGGAAGATAATACTGTTTTCCCACAGTGTTTAATGCTGTTTTCCCACAGTTTTTTATTGATTTCTTAAATTTCTTAGAGAAAAGGGTAGAGCTTTGACATAAAAGATGTTGAAAAAGATCCATATGACCTAATCCCATTATAAACCATGCACATTCATTCATCCACCGTGTAGACACCATAGTTGCAGAACTACAACGAACTGCTAGAAATTATGCTAGAAAACCACATACCAGTAATTTTTCATCAACTTTACACTCTGTATTGAAAATTCTGGCAACGTTTAACAGGAAACAAATGCTTCACTGAGAGCACTATATTAAGCTATTCCCTAAACTAAAACAAAACCAGACTAGATGCAGTAGTGACAAAAAACATGCAAAATAATTTCAGAACTCAGCTTCAGAGACTTTAATTAATACCTTAGAATTCAAACACAGATCTGTTTGCCTCTTCCTCCTTTGGGACCACATAAATATATGTGTTCATTCCAGAAAAAGAAGTAAGAGAAAATCTTCCCTGACCTTGGCATGCAACAAGCTAATAGCTGCGTAGCAGTTAAGGCCTAAGCCAAAAGCCAGACTGTCCTAATATTCTGTAATCTGTATAATTCAGGTTTTTCCAACATGCTTATTACCCTAGATCCGGGGATTCTAACTCTGTTTTTCTGCTCCTTTCTTACAATGTATGCACAACAGTAAAATTAATGTATTTTTGTACAGCTACAAAAAAAGCTATGCTTTCTTCTGTATCTACAGTTACAGCTCACTGTGTAAAGCCAAAACTGTTAGAGACAAATGAGTATTATGATGCATGAATGGCAAGATCGGTTATAGCACCTATTCTTGGAATGCTAAGTGAATGTTCTTTGCAAGCATATTGCAGGCTCTTTGAAAATGTTATCCCCTATTATACTGAATAGAGGCTTGATATTAGTGGTTATTATATATTGATTTCCTTTTAGAAGCAATGGTTCCTTCACCCACATGTTATGTTATTCTCATGCATGCTGACATCTGTAATGTAATATCTTAAATAAGGTACAGTAGCCTATTTGTCCTACTCACTGTAATTACTCTCTGAAAGCAATGGCAAGTATTTCACAGAATTTCACAAATTTAATCAAAATCATCTAAATCGCCTTCCAAGAAAAGCAACTGTTATTTGCAGTTTTCCAGATTGCCAAACACTGCTTCATTATCTTGACCTAGTAGTCTACAGAAACTTTCCCATAAGGGAAAGCAAGTATTTTTCATACTGGTAGCACCACTATAATTAGCCCCCACTGAGCTGTCCTTAGTCCAGGGCTCAGCCAAGAAATTGTATCCGGAAAACAGCATTTGATTAGGATAAACTTATAAATTCATAACACAGTTCTCCTAGCTATCATTTAATGTGGATAATTCAAACTCCTTTTCACAAGTTATTTAGTGAGACAATAAGCATCCACGGGACAGGATATTTGAAGTTCCTAGTAATATATTTGCATCCTTACATGTTATATATATACCTTGGCTCTGTCTTCAAAAACAGGTGCTTGAAGACAAAGAATTAAAGGCCGCTGGAGAGTGTGAATTTCTATATAACTGTATTACAAGGTTAATACCAGTCATGGAGCGGCACCTCAGTGATTCACTTAAAAATCAAATGAAAATGACTAAGATTTTCTTCCAAGTATAATCTTTCCTTCTTTAAAAAATAAAAATAAAAAGGGAGAATTTCTGCCTGTGACAAATTTGCTACTGACTCCCTCAAGAAGATTTAAATTAACATTAATAAGGAGCAAATCTCAAGTGATTCAGAAAACTGTTAGGGCTTAGTTCTGCATCTCAGAAACTGTGAATAATAGTGTGAAGCGTATCCTGTTGGAGCAATTTCTGAGGCACCATACATGGGCCTGCATTGATTCATCTCTCACAAAAAACCAAGACTGCTTCACTAGCATCTTGGATAGCTCATCTTGGTTTTTCAAGATATAGGTGTGGAGAGAAAAGGATATTTTTCCTCCACCTTATCAAGGCTGGCTCCCCTTCCACTCTTCAGCAGACATCTCTGTTTTATGCACTCTTTCCTTATTTCCATCCCATAGTCCTGACTTGGAGATGGCCAACAGATCTGTAGCCCTCTCCAGGGGCGCAGAAGTGGTGCCTTGCTGATCAGGTATTTGGCACAGCTCTGCCTCTCCAACAACAGAAGATTCCCTGCTGGCACAACTAGGAGTACCAGGGTGGTATGTGAGGATCTATCCTGCTTGACTTCTCCTCACCAGTGATGTTCCCACCACCTCCTCTAGGAACGTTATTTGCCAGTCCGAACCCTTGGATAGACTGCAAGGGGGCATTTTTCACCGCGTTGGGTGGTGTTCATTCCTGGAAGTTTGGTTTCAAGTTGCTGCACCACAGCAGCTCCTCTATGAGAGAGGAGAACATCTCAGGCTGGTTTGACAGCTCTGTTTCAAACATTTGTGTTGTTCCTATCACTCAGCAATAATAGTACAAACAGATGGGAGACCCTCAATTGGTGGGTTTATGCAAATTTATGCAAATCAAAAACTGAGAAAACAACCTGAGGGTTAGGAAGGTCTTGCTGTCAGAAAAACAAAGCTTCCACCAGGAGGAATGATGCTCTGCAGAAAGTTTGACGCATTTGAAGAAAGAATAAAACAGGTAAAAACATTATCAGAAAAAGAACTCTGAAGTCAGGGAGTTATGGCCCATTTTCCTTCCTGCAGTGGCAGGTATGGAAAAAATTAGCAGCCACTGTGCATGTTGCATGGAGAAACACCTGGAGGTAAAGACAGGTAAAGACAGTTCTCCCAGCCCCACTATTAAAGGATGGCTCTGGACAGGTCCAGTTTGCTACCATTTGTGTAGCCAGAACCTTCCAGCAGGTCTGATGAAGTAGCTTTTGTTTTGTCTTAGATGGTAAACAGATGCTGGAACAAGTGGTTTTATTTTTATGTAACCCTGGCTGAGCTTTCATCCAGCCTGTAGCAGAGAGTTATTTGGATACTCTTCCTCCTCCCTAAAGGAGCAGAAAATTTCAGTGACAACAGCAACAAAGTCAAGGGAGTGATAAAACTCCCTGGCCAAGTCTGTCTCCCCCTTAATGCTCTTCACTTGATTCCTTGTGCTCCAAGAAGCCCAAGTGAAAATGCATTTACAGGACTTCTCCACCTGTCACAATGGCTGGATCACCTTCCTCAAGTACAGCGCTCACACAATACCTTTTGCCTCCTCCCACCATAAGCCAGAGGAGATCTAACGTGGCGGCCATCTTCTGTCCCCATCCTGCTTGCGATGCCTCTGCTCTAAACCCAGCTAGGAGACAGTGAGAAATTCTACATATGTAGATGATTCATTTCCCACTTACGTGATATATTATTGTTATTCAGGAAACAACCAAGGACACTGAATCTGAAAGTAACTATAATTCTACTGTGCAAGCGCCATAACTTTATACTGTGAAGCTGCCTTTAAAAATATGATTGGAGTATTATGTTTCTGTGTTATTTTCTTACTGGAACACAATAAATTCTTGTCAAGCCTGCTAAAATTGGCAGATTCTATTCAGCTAAAGCTTAAATCAGTCTGGCTTATGCAAAATTTAAGAGGTGTAAGAAAGGTGCCCTTTGCCATATCTCACTGGTACCTCGTATACCTTGAGATCAATGTGCCTTTCAATATTCATCGCGGTGGGCTTTATTCTACATTCCCACAGGTGCAGCAGTCAGTGGGAGTGAGAGCAGGCACGGTATTCTTCCACGTAGCTTCAGCTTGGAAAACAAACCTGGGGAAGATTTGTCCATTACCATTTTAAGATGCACGGCTGTGGCTATTTTTGGTTCTAAGGATTTCTATGCTCAGGCAATGGTCTTCACTTTGCCATTAGCCCTTACTTTGCCTGATCAGGCAGCTTGTCGTTTGGTACCTTCCTGTCGCTTTCTTGGCCTCACAGGCTTTGATGGGCTTTTATGAGTGCAAAGGTCTCATCATGCCCTCAGAATGTGAAAGCCACATCTGCTAACTATGGAGGGAGGGAGGTCCAGATAAAATGGATAGCTGTAATTTCATGGAGAAGCTTTATGCCTCCAAATCACAAGTCTATAACCCTGTGATGTGTAGTGTGCACAGTTTGCACCTGAAATTTGAATTAACTGGGTAAGGAACAATCTGTCATTGGTGCATATGATGAAATGGTTTCATGTAAAAAACTTGCAACTAAAAAATAAGGTACACTTTTATCGTGAATATTTGCTTATTTCATCTGGAAACCCTGCTTACTGCCTTCCTTCAAAAAAAGAAGAAAAAAAGAAAAAAAACCTGAGGCTCGTTATTCTGTCTGCTTTCTCTATGCTTTACAATTTCTGAAGGATTTTTCCAAGGATGATGAGGGACAAGATCCTTGTTAAAGAACGCTTTGAATCTCATCCAACAAAGATGACAATAAATCTTCAAACCATTTCTGACCATATGTCACAACTCCTGAAGGCAAATGAAGGCTTTTACAGCTTTTAAATAATCTTTGGCAATGACAGCTGTTAAGACACTTCTCCTCCTCCCCACTCTTTCTTTTCTCACAACCGGGAGGGAAAGGTTGTGCTTTCATTCACCCTGTTTCCAGCATCACACACCATGACCTGGGTTACTGTAAACTAAACATGAAAAACATGAAAGGTCTACTTAATGTGTGCAAATTAAGAAACCTGTTATCCACATAACTCACGCAGTTTTCAAAATAAAGAAGCTGCCTTACATTTCTAAACTATACTACTATTCAAGGGCAAACTGTATTTAAGGTTTCTAGTGCTAAATCAGCTCCAGACACAGAGAAAAAAATAATTCTGTTAACCTCTGTATAGAAAGCTTGCAAGGGCTGAATTCTACAAATCACTATATTTACCACACTTAATAGTATGGGTTTTGAATCTGTTTTCTCCTTTTGAAAGGCTCAGATTAGTACATCAGAGTGTAAAACAGGATCTGAATTCTAAGAAAACAGTGGTGCTTGCGAGTTCAATAGAGCATTTGTCTCCTTACAGAGAATCCTGTGAGTTATGCAGATCAGTCTAAGAAACCTGTGAGATGGCTGCACTGAAAGAGAATGCATTTATCCACTGGCACATTCTTTTATAACATAGGTTTCGAGATAGAAGCTAAAAGTATGGGCTACATTTTAAAATATTTGTTGTGGAAAACAATATATACAAGTGTCCCCAACAAGACTGGCCAGTCTTCAGTTACTGGAAATGGGTGATTTCTGGAAGCTGAAGACTTCATCAGTAGTAAAATTCTATGCTTACTGGATTTTGTTTATCTAGAAACTGCATAGGGAACCCAAATACAAAGCATATCCTGTGTTCAACTATATAACTTAGTCTTTATATTTCTTGCAGAATTCTTAATCTACAAATCAGCTCATTATTTTAATACACACACACACTTTTCCTCAATATGGCTAATAATAATTGTGACAGCCAGGAGTAAAGAATCTAATTATAATGTTCAAAATATTCTTTATCCCATTTATCTGTCTCAAAAATCAGCTTTAAAATAACAAACCCACGTTTGTTATATCTTGAAAATCTTGCTTGATACCCAGGCTTATTTTTATTACAATCTAACAACTATCTGCGATGAATGGATGCACAAGTCAATGGGTTTCAAAACCACCTGTGTATTTAGGAGCCAAAGTTCCACAGGCACAAAACAGTGGAGTTTCAGATCCTCAGCTGTGCAAAGCCCAGTATCTAAAATACTCTTTGGCACATACATAACTTTAAAAGTCTAGCCTCTGATTTCTGAGTTTTAGTTTCACGAGTTTGATGCCAAGTTGGTTCAGAGTTTGGGCAGTGTGAGCTGGTAGCTATCTATTCCCATCTGGGCATTTCTCTTGGTGGGGAAAAGAGAGTGTCTAGGAATAGGGCATCTGTTGACTGGTTGATTATGCCAAGCTAACAAAAACCAAAAGCAGAAGAGGATCTGGAATCTATTTGGGGATTTATGAAGGACTGGGATGAACAATTTAGAATCTCCTCAATGACATAGCAATCATTTTACACATCAAATTTGAGGCAATTCGTTGTTTTCTTAGTTTTCTTTCAAGAAACAGAAGCAAAGAAGCAGCTGAAGAATGCAATGCTGGTTCTCACCTTGGAGCCTACCCTTCAAATGGAAGATCTGAGTTCAATATTCTCCTCTGCCACAATAATATACCTAAACCTTTTAGCTTCCAAGAACATGCTCTAATCCCTTCTGTAATTTAGAGTGAAAATTTCTGTTTCTGTTTTAAAACATGGTACATGCTGAGTAAATGAATAGGAATATGTGGCTTTCTGAGGTCTATGTATCTCAGTACTGCTAAGTGAAAATAACGGTTTAGGCCTAAAAAAAAATTAAATACATCCACTTACAAATTTATAAATCCAGTTCATACATCTATGCAGATATCTTCCTGCAAATTATAATTACAAGTAACCTGTCTGGAAAAACAGGTGTCTTCACTTCCAGCACAGTGAAACACATGACACGTGTCATGTATTCGCTGAACAAATAAGCAGAAACTATACGCATATGTCTATGTAGTCTCTATGACAAATGAAAGAAATGACATACATACGTGCTTTCAGATCCAGCCAAGTTTCTGTGAGCTGTGTTTTATACTTCCCATTAATTATATAGGAGAAATGGGAAGATCTGGAACTGAAGCAGTCTTTAAGGAGAAAGGCAAATAAATAATTTAATACTGCATTGCTTCAGACAGCTTCCACATTCTTTTGCCCTAAGATACCTCTTTCAAGCTTCAGGGAATTAATAAATTAGACCACTGATCTGACTATTACACCTGCTTTGGGGGACCACAAAAAAAGAAAAAAAAAAGACAAGGTGGAAACACTTAATCTTGTAATTTATTCTCCTTTACTATAGCATATTATTATATAATGTCTTTCCAACTGAAAAAACAGTGAAAAATCCAATTAAAAAAAAGGATTCAAAATTGGGTTTATTTATTTATTTAGTGGATTACATGAAAATAGAAAAATCTGCTTCCAAACAGCTACAGAAAGTAATCCATAAGTATCCACAGGTAATTTGTCTTAAATATACATGTGTTTTATATAATACGTTTTTAAAAAATCTAAGATATGGTAAATTTGATGAGTTATGATGAATCATAGAAGTTGTAGGAAGAAGCAATATGAGAAATTATGAGGCTGTATTCCTGAATTTACTCTATGAGAAACAACAGTTCAATCTAAATCTAGTCAAAATTCATGAACGGTGTTATTTCTAAACTGAGCTGGCATTCAAGGTGTGACCTGAGATGATGCACACCCCTCTGGCTGCGCAGTCCCGTTTGTCATTAAAAGCAGAGCCTGACAAGGAGGTGTGAATGTCTCAACTTTTACCCAGTCCTTCAGAGGTTCAAGCCCCCTCTGACAGGCTGGGAGATTAAAGTTCAATTTCCTTCTCTTCTAGGGGAAGGCAGGTTAAGGAACAGCAGATGGGACCGTCTTGTAATTTTGGCATTAATTTATTTTTGATGAGCATCCTGATTTAGTGAAAGAGAGTCCCTAGATGAGAAAGTAGAATCCGAAGGCTTTCCCTCCCCTCTTCTTTGCAATCTTCACAGCCAACAGTTGTCTTCTTGAGTATTTTCTTCAAACTTACTTGCTGAAAATTCATGTCCATGGCTTCAAACATACTTTTCAATACATATTCCTGTAGAAATGTTTAGGCTGCTCTTGCACTGCCCAATTTTTTTCTCCCTTGCCAAGAAAACAGTTCACCCAAGAAAACACTGTGAAGAAGCTGCTATTATTTCTTCCCTCCCTCATGATAAAAAACACCAAGAATACCCCTCAAAAGCCACAGTGCAATATGGAGGAAGATTTAAACATTATCATTAAGCTTTCAAACTGCCTAGTTCCAGATTTAGCTGGTTTCTTTCTGCTGATATCATTTAATTATAAATGCTGAAGCTTTTAGCAGCACAGAATCAGATATGTTTGGTTATGAATGATTAAGTGTGCATAAAGTTTTTACCAGCACATTAATCATCAGGTATAGAAAGAAGCATGACACTGGTTAAAAATTCACTGCTTCACTGCCCACGGGAAGTGTAAAGTTTTAGCAGACAGTCAGAGATTGCTTACCTTCATGACAGGCCAAGCGTTGAGCAATATTCGTTGAATTTGCATTCCCCTAAACAGTACTTTTGTTTGGCTAATGAGAGTAATTGTCCTTTGACAATATGAATGGCAGCAGCAGGAACAACAGCAGTGGCAAAATCATATTAGGAGTTTTAATTATGCTTTATTGGATGCCTGCTCCTGGAACCAACACCAGACACTGAAGAACAAACTAGTTCAGCGGAACGCAGGTATCTCAGTACATCTGTGTTATTTACCAGCCTAGCTCTGCCCAAATCACCCACTGTCATTCTTGTGTGATCCAGAAGAACAGCAGCACGCAGAGACTTGGGACAAAGTGCAGCCCCTCTGTGGTAAGTTTTGAAAATACGCTTAGTAAGGGGCTGTGTTTCTATTTTCAAGTGTGTACAACTTTGGGACTTGGGATGTTCATGTGAACTTTCTACTACTTTCACCCTAAGGAGCCTTCCTAAATGTCACTCATCTTTGAATGGGAGAGTCCCTTTCCTGGCTTCTGTGGGCTAACTTTCAGACTGGGACAAGTTACTTCTATGCGTCAAGCCTGAAAATAACTTGTTGCGAAACTAGATGATTGTAAAAGTGTCTCCAGCAGTCCAGCTTTTGTATTCAAGCCTTCTTTCTCCCCTAGGTTTTGTATTCTCCCAGGTTTTGCATTCAAACCTTCTTTCTCCACTAAATGGGTGAGGAGTGTTTTGAGGTACCTCAACATTTCCTTTAACTCAGTTAGAGTAGAATAAAAAGCCCTTAAAAGCAAACGTAAAATAGAAAACATTTGCAAGTGTTTATAGTAATCTATACTTAAACTAGATGTGTGAACATCAAACCTACAGGATTTCTCTATATATCCAGCTCCCAGAGATACCCTCAGGAATCCTGCTGTCCTGCATTCCTGTTGCACGTCCTTAATGAGCATCTGTTCCTACTGAAACATACTGGGTTTTATAGACTATTTCTCTAGGTGCTCTCTGGGAGTTATACACACATTCAATTCTTCCCAATTCTCAAATTTATTTACTTCTTTGGCTTATTGGGGAGGTGATTTAGACAGCCCTCCCATCCGAAGGAAGGTTGTCCTGCTGCTGCTGTAGAGATGGAAGCACACATGTGGCAGAACAGTGCTGCTTCCTGCACTTGGCTGACCAACTACACTCTCTCTCATTTATGATTTTTTCAGCCTTTTCCAGCCTGTGTAAAAATGTCAGAGCAGAAATTTCAGTGACTCCATTTATAAAATCAGATGCATTTTTTATGGTAACTTGGACATTATCAAATATACTTGATACTAATATGAAAATGAAATAAATGCATTTAGCTCATTACATGACCTCACTGATAAATATCGAACACTTGCATTAACCCCACTGAGATGGCAGCTGTTTTGGAGTGACTGTCCCCTGAACCTATCTTTGGTAGGTACTATAGTAACTGGTAAACTGGAAAATACAGTAGTGCCAGCACCTAGTTAAGTAAGAAACAAAGGAATAACCCAAATATAGCAGCAGGAATTTGAAAGCAATTCTGAACAGTAGAAATCCAGACTACAGTTTTGCAAGGTGCAAGCCTCACATGCAGTGGGAAGCATATCTTAGCACTCTGAAAACTCTGAAAAAAATAATATGTGTATAAGAAGCCATGTAGATTTTAAGTTTGTTTCTTGGCACCTGTGTTTGTAACTTGGATACTGAAGATACAGAAACTACATCTCAAGAGATTGCTATTTCTTTTTGATGTGGGAAGACTAAATGGGGGAGTACAAAAGCAACCAGCCATGGCTATGACCTGCACCAGCTCTTTTTTTTGTACACTTACTATCAAAAATCATGTTTGAGTTTTTTCATAAAACAGCAGATGAAGTCTGCACTGTAGAGCTCCAGAAAAATATTAATTACCAGAAAACACAGAAACTCAAGTAAACAACAATAATCTTAAGTATCTTTACACAAACTGACTGAAAACTTATGAGGAGTCCTTCATATACTGTATTAAAAGAGCCCTAATACAACTCACAATTATTAATCTCCAATGGACTTGTGATGGTATTTGAGGGATTGTTAATGCTTTGCTTATTTGGATAAAGACACTTTTTTTTCTGCAAGAAAATATGCTAAACCATGACTGTTAAGCAATTTCAGTACAAATAACTTTCATGTTCTACCCAAGTCATCATCTGATGAATACTACAATCTAAGAAAGTTTAAAATAACATGAAATAAATATGGTATGTGTAATGATGTTGCAAATTAAGGCTACCCAGCAGAAACCATATACTTTTTTCTAACATCAGCATAAAAATAAAACCCAACTGAGATTTATTTTAGCCTCTCCCTGCAGGACCAGCTATACCTCCTTTAAAGTGAACTTTCAGGATAATAAAGCAATGGCGTGATGAATATTCTAAAAGGTCAATACTAATTAACTGCGTGAATGTATTTTACATAGAATCAGCTGTTTGAAGACACATTTTTTTCAAAAGTTCCTTCAGCAAGATTTCTGTGACAAACAACTTGAAGGAAGGCAGTTAGAGTACAGGGCTTTGCAAACACTACAGTAAATTTGGTGTGCGTGTGTGTGTTAGTGTGTGTATGTGAGTGTATACACATACACATAAATACGCTACAATAAGTTTGCTCAGATCATTAGTTTAACCGTGTCAACATTTGCAAAGAAAACAAATCATATCCCCATACATACAAAACCAGCATTGAAGGAAATCAAACATGCCCAGATGCTGTGAAGGTAGCTCCTGTGCTGGCTGAACTCCAACTTGGAAACTTCATCTAAACACTTTGCATGGGTTCAGCTACAAAGAAGCTGTTACTACAAATGATCCTTCATGTTGTCTGCTTCTGTCTTAAAAAGATGGGGCTTTCCCGAAAGAAAATCAGTTCCTGGGCTTGTATCTGTGCTTGCATTGTGGGTTATCTTTACGTCAGCAAGTAATGCACCGCAATGTTCTGTAGAACAAAGCACTTTCTGCTGAGTTTTGGGGATTTTTTACTACAGGCTCATCCTAGTTCATTCTTGTGGCGCATATGAGATTTGCGGAAACACTCCAGCTGTTTCTATGATCGTAATGAAAACAGTGATAGGTGGGATGGTCAGAACACCTCCTTCAAAATAGTACTTTTCATCCTAAATAAAATGCTAATATAGATGTGCCTGTTGTTGAGACACTGCATGCAGTCATTCTTCAACTTGACCTGCCTCAAGGCTCTTAAAAGATGCAAGAAGACTCAGTACTACTCAAAAAGGAAGGAAAAAATAATTTGAAATAGCTTCAAACATGTAAATCTGGACCCCACCTTCCTTTGTAACTAAACAGATGAGTTAATGATCTTGTTTTCCTCATCCCAGTGACAAAAGATTCTCAGACAAATTTCCCCCAGTCATTCTTTTGGTCTTCCAAGTGATGAGACTGGTTAATAGTACCCAAAATCTATTCATACATTAAAACTTAATGAAGATATCATTTGATTTCTGAAGAAGTGCGTGCTTGTAATTTGCCTTATTCCTCTTATGGGAATGTTTATAGAGTAACTTTGACTACTATTTGTACAAAAAAACCTTGAAAACCATAGCAGTTTGAAAGCCGTGATGCCAGAAAAAGACCACAAAAATGATGATGGGACTGGTGTCTCCATCCTCAGAGATATTCAGAATCCAACTGGACATGGACATGAGCAACCTGCTGTAGCTGACTCTGTTTTGAATAGTGGTGTTGGACTAGACAATCTACAGAAGTGCTTTCCAATCTCAAATGTAATTTCCTAAAGAAGCTACTGTATTCATGTGAACTTCAGCCATTTCTCTCTACCTCCATTCCTTTTATCTTGCAAATGGGTGTGATTTTTCCTTCTGCAGCAGAATAAGGCATGTTCTGTCTCAGGAAATCATTTTGATTGATAACCCTTATTTGCAGCATTGTAACTCCAGCCTCACAGTCTCAGCTGTAGGGCAGTTGCTGCTCTGGGTTTATCAGGAGTTTTATAGTATTTAATGTTTTCCTTAGACCCACTGATACCTGCAGTCAGGTGATTCCATAATTATTGCACAGCTTCAGTCAACCCAACTTTATACAAAACTTGATAACATGAATTTTAAATGCCTAATAAGTAAAAATTCCTCTTAATGATACAACTTTCAAATATCTTACTAGTTTCCTGGTATTCTGATTCTGGAGACAGAAGCCAAGTGTCCAGTTTCACCAACGCTGGAACACTGCAGCTGTAAACTCTTCTAGCGAGACCTTCAAAGATTTCAAAATATATTCTCCTGCACATAAGGAGCACATAACTTCCATCTGCAAGTAAAATTATTTACAGTAGCTTTCAGTCTTTTATCATGAGTTCCCTCTCCTTAGTTGGAAAGTCTTTTCCTCACTGTGCTGTCCTAAGGGCAATTACAGTCGTTACAACTCTAGAAATACAGTTTAAGGGTTAGAACACACTTAGGATGTTGGGCACCTGGAGGCTGCTTTTATTTCCTAAGCATTGGCAAGTAGCTAGCCAGTTTAAAGGGTGTTTTTGGAGAAGGAAAACAACATGGAAACAGTCAATATTAATTCTTGCTATACCGTGAGATTATATACTAAGGAAGAATGGATTTGCCTTCTGCAGTCCAATGCCTATTTCAGATTCCTGGTGGAAGGGTCATCTAAAAAACTGCTTACAAAATCGAAGGGATTAACTATTATTTCAATCAAAGTAACAAATATTTTTCCTAAAATGTTGCTTTTTCTCCCCAGATGTGAATTTTTTTACTTATTCAGTTGGCTTCTGGCAATAAATGCAAACAATACCAAGAAGTAACATTGCTATAATTTCTTCAGAGACTAAATGAGCTTTCTCTTTAGATAATCACAATGGGGAGTTTCATATTTTTCAGACACCTAGTTGGCAAAATAACAATCAACTTATTTAGCTCATATATAATATTTACCGCTGTATTTTAGGCTGACTAGTCAATAAAGCCTCTATTCCATAAAAACTGAAGGAAACTTTAAAATGATATAAAGAGGATGGACATGACATAAAAAAAGGCCTAAAAAACTTTTTTTTTCTTCGAATGGAGTATATGCCTCCGCATTCTTTAAACAGACAGAACGTCAATCACTTTCCAGAAGGCTTCTCTTTATTGGATAAAAGTATAAATAATGCCAGTGCCAAATCTTAAGGCAAAAGGAAAGTAAGTCGCATTCTTCTTCAGAAATAGTACCTTTGTACTAATGATAGCTATTGAATGTAACAGCTAAATGTGAAAGAACAGAGAAAGAAGAAGAGAAAGAAAATTTAGCATTAAAATCTACAGACAAAAAGGACATTTTCATCATTCATTTGAGCGAAGTTCCTTTACTGTTTTCTTAAATTCTGGCTTTGCTAGAAGAAAGTATTTTTATTTATATGTCACTATAGTGGTCAATATAGTAGAAAAAAGAGAATATAGTAGAAAATGGAGCAAAAATCAACTGTTCAGTGTTATAGAAAGTAACTGTCCCGTAGTTGTTTTCTGTTCTCAGTACAGAATAATATAAGAAAAGCAGGGAAGGTAGAATAAATGCCAACACAAAATATTGCTGAGTGATTTGGTTCAAGAGATGGGTTGGAAGCTACTGACTAAAAAACTTACACTTCAGCATGTAAGTAGACAAGTCTAGCTCTTTTTTGTGAGCTGATAGTGTCCTGAGTAGTTTTCCTCATGTATGTATCAACCAGCTTCTCTCATTTGACATCTCTTCATCTGTATGCAATTGTATGGGATTTGCAGTGATTTTTTTTTTTCCAAGTAAAATTATAACTCTTAAAACCTTTTGATATCTGTAACTGTCATGTGAGGACACTTGCATGCACTGTATGTACGCGCAGTTCTTCTTAGATCTCTTTCTACCCATCCTTCAACACAGAAAACTAGTTTGATTATTTACTTCTGTGGCTGAGTAAAAAAACACTATAAAGCCTCAACTTCCATAGGAGGACCCAGACATTAGGAAGCAGAGTCTCCACCCCTAAATGGTCTCCTGGCATTATAAATGAGGCCCTCAGAGTGAGAATACCAGATTTTGCTCCTGGATGAGAAGGTTAGGCCTTGAGGAAAAAGGGAAAAATGCCTTTGATGGTGGTCTGGTTGCTTTAAGTTTCATAGACCACAAACTACCACCTCCATAATCAGTCTTTGCTCAAAAGCAGCTCAGAATAGTAGTTACAGGAACACTGGTAAAGCTGATCGGGAGATCTGTAAGGACCATTTCAAGGCTGACTCTCTCAAATTCAGAAGTGTTAAATTCAACTACAATTTTAAAAATAAAACTAGAAAATATAATGTTTGTTCGTAGCAAAGTGTTCAACCTCATAGACTTCTCTCATATTATGAAGCCAACAAGACTATATTTCAATTCCAAGTGTAGTTTCTACAGGAACCAAACTGGTATTTTTAAATGAACCATTAAAGTACAATATTAACTGTATAAATAAATTTTTATAGAATCAAATTATCGTTGTTTAAGGCTGGGTTGCTTCTTACTTATATTTCGTCAGAAGACACTCTCTTAAAACTATCTGTTAAACAATCTTCCCTGATGGTTTTCAGAATCTGTCTGCTATAGTGAGTCCAATGTCAGTATTTCTGATAGGTCACAGATTTTCTAGGAATATTATTACAGAATGATTAATTTGCTTTGGCTTCCATTGTGTCTGAATGACGTTAAAGCCACTGGCTTTTAAGTGCTGAATGCAACAGACACAGAATCACAGAATCACAGAATGGTAGAGTTGGAAGGGACATCTGGAGATCATCTAGTCCAACCCCCCTGCCAGAGCACGGTCACCTTAGAGCAGGTTGCACAGGAACGCATCCAAGTGGGTTTTGAATGTCTCCAGAGATGGAGACTCCACCACCTCTCTGGGCAGCCTGTTCCAGTGCTCTGCCACCCTCAAAGTAAAGAAGTTCCTCCTCATGTTGAGATGGAACTTCCTGTGTTCCAGTTTGTCCGCGTTACCTCTTGTCCTGTCACTGGGCACCACTGAAAAGAGCCTGGCCCCATCCTCCTGACACCCACCCTTTAAGTATTTACAAGCGTTGATAAGGTCCCCCTTCAGTCATCTTTTTTCCAGACTGAAGAGACCCAAATTCTTCAGCCTTTCTTCATAACAGTAATCACAGACACAGTAATCATGATCTCTGAAATGTTAAAAATGTGCTGAATCCATTCAAATAAAAGGCTAAAAAGTAAACAAAACAAACAAAAAAACCCAGCAAAAACCTCTAATGTAAAAAGGACTCTATACTTCAAGTTACCTAGGGTGAGAAATGTAACATTTGGATGTTTTTTCTCTCTGGTGCATTCAACAGCGTTTGAGTTTTGCTACCAACAATAAATAATATTTTATAATATCTAGTAGTGCTCTATGAATTGCTTCAGAATCTGCCCTTACGTCCCGACAGAACAACTCAGTGAGTTGATGTAAATCCTAGATGCAGTGAAGTCACTGAAAATTTTATGTTGGCTGGGACTTTATCTTTAATCTCTAGCAGTTACATTGATTTTGGAGAAGGTACAATGTCATTTAAGTGACATGTTTGAGAAATGAAGAAAGAAAATATTTAATGAATGGTTATCATAGTTTACAGGCCATATGATCTCTAATTTTGACCAAGGACACAGCAATTCTGTAAATTTAGAAGTCTGTGTTACTAGACCCAGCAAATGGAAAAAGAGAAAATACTGTACCATCCTTAAGCATGCTACAGGCATTTTACCACTTGTTATCTCACCATGAATTTTTATAAAGAAAAACTGTATTTCTGAGGTATAGTGAATGAGATTTGCTGCTCATTATTACTAGGTCATATTTATGTGCCCTCCAGACACAGAATGTTTACCTATTCCCTGTATTTGTAAGTCATCCCAATTGAAATCAAGAATGTGTTTGTCCAGTTGCAATATTCTGCTCTTCTGGCAAAATGAGGATGTCTTGGGAGACAGCAGTCATTTATGACACTGCTTACATCTTTCATTTCCAGGAGCTATCTAATCATGCCTTCAGAGTAGAGCCTCATGAGTGACAGATTGGAGAACTTCTCCAGGCACAGGTGAGTAGTCAAAAAGCCTCAATAAAATGCTAGCATAAGACTTTAAAAATACCTCTCCCAGTGAAAGTGTGAAATCCAAATGTCTTCTCAGTTAATCTGGAATATTCAGAATAGTCTGAAAGGCCTGACATATATCACAAAAGATATTTCTAGTGCTGACATCCAGGAGACTGCCAAGTCTGTGTATCCAACGGCTCCCTTTGCCCTTACACTTTCCTTTGGCAGCAAAGCATCATTATGACTACGTGGTCTACTCTTGTTAGTAACTATGCTTATTTCAGTCCTGCAGGATGGAAGAGTATTATAATGGTTGTCTACTGGCATCCATAGCATTTTCTGAAACTTCAAGAGACAAAGTGAAAAAAATAGCATGTGGCGATCCTTTCAAATGTTGTGAGTTCCATTTGACAACACTTCAGGCATCTTAGAACTGTTCTTCAATGAAAAACATCAGGGGAGAAAATAAAAACAAATTTATGGACACTCACATTTTTGCGTACCAGACTGCACGCAATTTTCATGCCTTGCAGCCTCATCCTGTCATTCTGAATAATTTTATTTCACTATTAATATTATACAGAACCATTCTGTGAAATTTTTCCTCACATTACATTCCTTTAATAATGAAAGCTTAGTGTTAGTGTATTTTAGTATAAAATCAGTCTATACTATGTATCAACAAAAGTTTTGAGACCATCATTATGTAAGGACTTCATATATATGAATAGATTTAAGGTTAGAAGGATTGCTGGAGCTGTTATTTATATTTTACTCATTGAAATAAGAAGAAATAAAATCTTTTTTGTCAACATAAGCTCTGTTTTTCTGTTCTTTAGCCACAACCACGAATACAACAAAATAAATGATGATGAGTATCCCATTTTGATGTATACTGTATAATTTTAGACTGCTTAAAGAATAGTGCTGTTTCATCTGTTTTTCGTGATTGATAGCTACTCTGTAATTAGGGTGTGTTCTAAAATGACCTCAAACAGACCATAAATTCCTCACTTTGTGTAATATCTGTAAGCAGTTATATTAACTATTATCCAGATCTGTATTTTATACCCTTTGCATTTGCTATGAAGTTTTCTATATGTATATTCACAAATGGTTTAAATTTGAAGACTTTGAATGTAGGCTTTGTCTGATTCTTTTCTCCGTTTTTTTTGTCTGGTTCTCTTTCACAAACTGTCATGAAGGGAAAAAATGGGGAGGGCATTTGGAGAAGATTAAAGACATGAGAATATTCTTGCTTTAGAGAAAACTCTAAAATGTTGCTATTTGATTACATGTTCTTTTTAGCTGCTGTTCCTGGGACATGTTTTCAATTACTGTTGTGAAGAAAAACTAACTTTATGGTAGAAAGGGTATGAACAAATATTGGCGTCCATGAAGCACTCAGTCATGAATTTGGAAGTTTCAATTATCCCAGATTTGATTGATGGTAAAAGCTGAGCATGCATATCTGGTTGACCCGTGCACAGTGTTTTTGTAGCCCTTACTGGAAGCTGTCATTTACTTATGCAAACCCCTAACAAATTAGTGGAGGAAACTGGTGTACAGAAGGCGAATTGAGGAACAGTGCATAGTACGCAAAACTTTTCTCATAACAGAGCCAATGTTTTCTGTCAAATTTTAACTCATAAAGGATATGAATTTGCACACAGTTCCAGATGGTTGAAAATGGAACTGAATGGAGTGGTAAAGAAATATAAAGGTATACGGTTTGCAGTCCAAGGTGTAGCTCACATTTGTATTCAAATCTAGCCATGATGACATGAGATTATGCACAGTCTATTATGAAGAGTCTGCCTGCTTCTCAGTCAAGTTTTGCAACCTGTGCTAAGCTTCTCATTGCCGAGGACAAGATTAAGATGACCCAAAAGTTTTCATGATGCAATAGTTCATGATGCATAGTTTTCTTTAATGTTAACATAAAATCCTGCTTCTAATAAAAAAAAGTAACATCGGAAATACACAGGAATAAAAAATACAATTTTCATCTAAGATGAGAGGCATAGAATTACCATCTAGCAAGACAGATTTTTTAAAAATAACCTCTTTTTTTTTTTTAATAGTCTAGAATAAAACAAAATAAGGAAAAAAAAAAGGACAGACCCGTTTTGGAGAGCTGAGACTGAAAATCTCTCTGCTTATGTAACTTTCAAGGAAAGATAATGAAATAAACAACCTCTGGCTGATCTGAAAAAAAAAAAAAATTAGTATGAAATCAATTTGTCTAATACTGTGCAGAGTACCCAGCTGTTGTGGACCCATATGTTTTATTGCACTTCTGTAGTGACTCCAACATGTCACTAGCCTAGAGGTGCTAGACTGTGCAAGTGAGCAGTAGGCATCTCCTTACATAAATGAGATGAGAAAAACCTAAAGCAGCAATAAACTTTAGTTCATTTGATTAACACTGTGGCTAGAAGGTCTTAGGGACAAACACTCACACAGTGAAGTTCTGAAGCAGCTCTCTATATTTAAGAGTTCTTATAATATTTATGCCATTTATTATAAGGAAGAAAAAATATTCTTAGAAAATTTGATAATTCACATTCACATAATTTACATAATTTAAATATTACTTCCATCTCTTTTCCTTACCAATATATGTCTGAAATTTTTTCTGTATGACCTTAGTTGGCCCATTTTTTGGTACTCAGGAGAAATGAATCACTATGTAAAGGTACCTGATTTCCCTAAATAGACAAAAAAAAGAGACAGCAACTGGATATTCTGGATCAGTTTTCAGTGACATTTGGAGTTCCTTGATATTTCCGTTAATGATTGGAGGAATATGAATTCCTCCAAAATCACAGTGTTGAGGCTAGACATCTCTGTCTCTCAGATGCTACAATTAGTAATGTCTAAACAGAAACAATATTACTGTTCATGTTTAAAACTCAGGCTCATCAGGATGAAGTAAACTAAAGCTGTTAGAATCACTATAGGCCTAAAATAGGTAACCTGAATGAACCCAACTGTTTCCTCTGTTCAGTAACAAGAAGCCCCCTCACTTTTCAAAGCAGTTGTGTCTATTCAATGTTTCTGTAGATTAGCTGCTTTACAATTTTTTTATTAGTTTTCCCAAGCACGATGTAACTGTATTCCCTTTCCTTACCTGCTTAAGTTCTTACACCATGCATATTACTGTGGGAAAAGTCATGTTATATAAAAACCAATACAAACAATACAGAAAAAACAATATAAAACTGTATCTCTGACTGAGGCAGAAAGCCTGACCACAGATCTGCTCCTGCTAAAGACTAATGCAGTGTGTGTCAAATTAATGCCATCTTGGGTGCAATTCAGCTCCAGCTTACAAAGCCTACTGTTTGACTCATCTACTTAAATATAGAGACCCTGGAGTACCTGAGCCAGCCACAAATATGACGGAGGTGCAAAGTGAGCACCGAGACTGTCTGGACTGGCAGCTGGAGGCCAGCTGTGATGTCGCAGGAAATCAAAATGACATTAGACTACTGTCTGCTCAGTTGGGCGACTGATCACCATACTCAGAGGAGACTGGAGACCTACTTGGCTTACCCCAAAGAAGACAACTCTACACAGGGAGCTGTGATCTGTCTCTGAATCCCATTTCTAATACAGGAAAATAACAATGCTCGAAGGGAAAACTAGAATTCTTTGTGGGTGTTATATTTTTTCTGCTTTGATATGAACACACAGTGCTGCTAAATTGTACATATTTTATCAATACAGCACGCAGAAATAATATTTTGGTACAGCTTATGTAGATAATCCTATGTATCTGCTACAGTTTAGATATGTACATGACATATATCATGGATACATCAATACCAAGGGCCATTATAACAATAGTAGATCTACAATGGTAGCTTGAACTGGACATTGGTTTCAACTAATAACATTAGCGTGACTTGGAAAGAAACTAGGTTAAGACTGATACAGGCCTTTGAGCTAATATCCTTATACCTGAGATTCATGTCTCCACTTACGTAGCTGGAAAACATGTTTTTTCGTACTGATCTCTATTGATGATATCTATGACTACTAAAATATTTGGAAATAAAAAAGCAACTTAAACTTTGTAGCCATGTGATTAATACTTCTAACACATTAAGCCCGAAAAAAGAAAGATTAAGACACACAATTTTGTAATGTTATCTAAACAACCTTGGGTCATCATCAAAGCAATTTGCTTTGCTGGCGTGTGCAGCTTTTGCTTTCCCTGTTAAACTGCCTTTATCTCAACCCACGAGTTTTTGCACCTTTACCCTTCCAATTCTCTCCCACCACGGGGGAGCGAGTGAGTGGTTCCACAGGGCTCAGCTGCCTACCAGGGTCAAACCAAAACAATAACACATTCATCTTATTTTTACAGTGACAGGATTAAATTTGGAACCGATTTTGTGTTGGTTTCATTTATTAATTGTGCCAGAAGTTAATATTTTGGTAAATCTAAAAAAAAAAAAAAAAAAGGCAGCACTTTAAAAAGAGGTATTAGCAAAACAGATTTCTGTTTCCTGTCTGTCATAGAAAAAATACTTAGTTCCTGATTACTGTTTCTTTTCAGTTTATAATTGGAACTATCTATCCAACAGATCTCTGGGATAATATTTTGGCTCTATCAAAGACAAAGGCAAGAAACGTCTGTCAGTTTCCCGTGTGCACAAGTTTTACTTATGAGATTTCCTTTTTGATAAACAAAACACAGATATTTCTAACCCTGGCATGTTATGAGATATTTACTGCAGTATTCAAACTATCTTTTACACACACACACACACACACACACATATTATACTTATATATGTATATTTTATACATATGTATATGTATATATTTTACACATATTAAAATATGTATCTATTTTATACATATATAATTATTTTAATGTGTCTTTCTATTAGTCATTTTAGTTTAGTTAAATAAGCCTGAATTATTGGTTTGAACAGACTGAGGAAAGCAAAAATTTTAGCAATTGAAAAGAAATATCGTTAATCATTGTCACAAAAAGTTCTATGAACACAATATTTGATGTTATGTTACAGCATGTGAGTGTAATTTCATTTGAAATATGAATCATTGAGGCATACAAAATATCGAAGGAAGGTATTTTCAAAGAACATATTGCATCAGCAGTTCTGTAACAATACTACAAGGCAAGAGGTCTTCATAAAGTAATATTAATAGCTGAAATGGCGTTTTTTGTATCAATGGATTTTAATGCAATTATGTTTGCAGAGATGCTGTGATTTCTGTGAAACCAGACTGTATAGGTTAGAATACTTCCCAAGGTCTACAAGCATGACACCTACGTCATGCTTATATTTTAGCTGATCCACCAACTGTGATCACAAAACTTGTCACCTTCCATTTAATGAGTCTTACATGAGTTGTATTTCTTAATCTAGGTAAGCATGTGTGCGTGTGTATTTCTCACATATTTTAAAAGTGGAAAAAATTCTGTATAAAGATTGAATTCTGATATCACATTGCTCTTTTTGTTTTTTTTCCTAATGAACTTGTGCTTTCAGAAGGTGACCCAGCAATCTATCATAATGTAAAAGGATATGTAAACCTTTCAAGTTATATTTATTCTTTTCAAGGATTTGCTTGCTGTGTATTTTGTTACAGTATCACTTTATGACTTATAAAAGGAATGTAATATCAGTATTAGATATTTAATGATCTCAAATGTGTTGCACTTTTCTTTATCATGTAGCTGGATTCCAGTTGGTAATACAGCTACAGTCAGAATTTGTCATGAACCTAGTCAAAACCTAGTGAGAGTCTTTGCTTTTTGCTAAGCTTTTTGTTAAACTGACAAATTTAGGCAATGCTGACAATAGTTAGTCCACAGTGACAGATACCATATTCTACTTTCATCCTCCAAAATAAAATACAAATCTGATTATGTTTAGCAGAACAGATGTAAAGGTGTTCAACATCTGGATTGGGGCACTGACCATTAGGTTAGTGCAAAAAGGAAATGTTGGTTCAGAGTCTGGGTCTGCATCAGAATTACTGAAAGTCTGTAGCTGGATGATCCAAAACCTTGTATGAGGCCATCAGCCCAATCATTTGTCTTACCTAGGACATTGTACCAAGGCAAAAGTGATAAAATGTGCTATTACTTTTTAAAGACCTATGCTAGATGCTTGGGGAAAAATACTCCAAGTTTTCTGAAACCAGTACAAGTTGTATGAAAACTACAAAACAAAGTTAATGAACAGATAAGCCCTGATAATATGAAGTTACAAATCATCTCAGGGCTTTTGAACTCTCTTGGTTATGCATAACGGTAACTATTTTGTGATCTACTTGGATATCCACAGACATGGTTTTAATTAAATAAGTAAATAATACTGAGTTTATAGAACAGACTGACTTACCATGTTATCATGAACACATTCAGTCTTTCTCTTTTTAAAATCAGTTACTTACAGAGCTACTTTTGTAACTAAGTCATTCCTTCCATTAGGGATGTTTTTGCCCTTCTATTGTACATTTTATGATGGAAATAAGTTAAAAAAGAGCACAAATAAATTTGCAGAATATGAAGTTTGAGACCTTTTTTAATACTTCTTTGTCTCAGAATTACCAAAACTTCTTAAATATATCAAATTGTGAGCACAACAGTATATTATAAAATCATTATGATTTAATGCCCATGTTTCTAGAAATATTCTTCAAGATCATGTTTGTCTTTTTCAGCTTACAATCGTTATCAGAGACTGTCTGGAAAGTTTTTTTCATAACCCTTTTTCCACTCCATTATGTACAGTAGTGTGGGGTTTTTTCCAAAAAACAATCACTATTATTCAGGTACATGACCCCTAATTTCATTATCTTGCAATTTATGTATTAAACAGACTATGTCATTTTCTATAATTATAGCAAATTTGCTTTTAGTTGATGAGGTGTGTTCATCTGGTTTTGCTATAATTCCATTTTCAGATTAATGGTTTGGTGTTATACAAATCTCTGATGCTTTCCTAATTAAAACCTTTTCAGGTAAAATACACTTCATTACACTTATAGCAAACATGCTAATCCATCAGGATTACCTGATAGTCCAATGTTTCTGGATGACCGGCAATTTGTTTAGAATATTTTTAAAGAAGCAATATGGAGCATTACAAATGAGGTTAGCAAAGGACGTTTAAAAATACAATATGCAGTAATCTAATGGGAACAATATGAGCTGAAGCAATTTTTAGGGCTTACTCCTACAGTTGTTTTGACGAAAAAAAATGTTTGCAGCTGGGCAGTTGATGTACAGTAATCACTGAAAAAAGCACGCCAGCTGAGACGGCTGAACTGACAACAAACAGGTTTATTTTAAGCACAGCTACTACTAATTCTCTTTTTCAGAGAAAGGAGTAGTATTGCTGCTGGTAAAACACGGCACTAAGTTCCAGTTATTTATGTTATATTTATTTATTTACTCAAGTTTCCCTGTTTGAGTAGCGTGCAGCCTAGGGAGACAGAAGAGAGTTGAGTGGCTACCTGCCCCCAGGGAGCTCAAAGCATTTCTAATCCACATAACTACAATCCTTCAGGGAAAACATTTTTCCTGGGGATTACTGGAGAACCAAATACTTACCCATATACTGCATCCTGACGCAGTTAATAACAGGAATCAGCAAGTGCAAGAAAGGAGATATGGGGCCTGTTTTCATGCCCTGGAGACTCCTCCCTAACGTCCAGCTCCCTCTGACCTCCCTGTGGGACTGGAGGCATCTCCAGGGCTCTGGTGGTCCTGTCAGGACAGCCCAGGCATCAGGGTATGGAGACAGGCTGGTATGCTGGCTGTCGTAGCATCTGTTTATAAAACTTATCCAGCAAATGCGACTTAAAGATACAAATTTCAGAGAAAAGGCCTACAACTTTTCTTCTGAGGCAGAGAAAAAGCTGGCAACCAAATGACAGAAAGCTCTTCACTGAGTGAAGCTTTTGAGGCAAGCAGCACCAAATGCAAGCTAAAAACATATCATCCAACACATCACATATTCAGGAATGTAATTTTTAAGATATCTCTGACTTTTTCCTTTAAAATTTATCTAACATTTACCAATGTTGAAAAATTTATAGGTTAACTTAATGCCATTAAAAGTTTGATCTTGAGATGCAATTCATGTTTTCTTGTCACTGATAATCTGCTTTGGTTATTACTGACCTCTCTACTGGTACCAATTCATACAGCCTGCCATGAAAGCACATCAGATAATCTAAAAACTGCTTAGAATAGGCAGGGATGTACACAGAACAGTTGCAACCTCATTTATTCCAGAAAAGAAAGGAAGGAGCAAAATATGCAAGAAGCAGTCTATTTTTCCTCCCATTAAAATATGTATTGCTCTCAGAGTCTGAATAATAATTTATCATTTTCTTTGTGTTTTGGATTCGTTAATAACAAGTTTAAAAGAGAATAATGGAGATAAATATCTTTAATTTTCTACTTCATTCTGCTTTCAGAATACTTGGGCAACCTGCACCTTTCTTCTATTTAGTACTAACTCCTGCCATGTGGTAAATTGAATACAAGACTTGAGCAAGGGACCTGTTTAAACAATTAGAAAGACCACAGGAACTTAGAAAGCAGAAATTTTAAAACAGCACATAAGCACAATCTTTGAACAGTAAAATTGCATCCAGATTCACTGGCCTAACCCTCAGACTCACCAAAACCCAATCAACTGCACTTCCAGATTAGAAACAAACTTTCACCTGAATTAACTGTGTAATCCAAGAGTGCACTGAAGCCACTGCCAGCAATATCTACTTGCATTGGCTGATTCATTCCTTGTATTCCTCCACTGAAATTTGTCCATCAGGTAGTTCTTATCTTCTGCATGTTTTGGAGCCCTTCTCTTTCCATCTGTGTTTTTACAGCACCAATTAAAATTGGATCATGATGTTCAGTTCATGCTACTTAGCACTGTGAAAATACAGATAACAAATATATTATATTAAATAGTCTTAGAGAACAAGGTCAGGTTTCCCAACAGGTTTTCAGGAAGAAAAAAAGGTTTCTTGGACTTCTGTGAATAACAATTTCCAGAAAATAACAATTTTGAACAAACACTGGCTTAATGAGCAAAGAAACTTCACTAACTACCTTAAAACACTAAAAGAGTAGCAATTTCACCTAAAATACCCAAACTGCCAGGCTTTAAGGACAGAGATGACTGCTCCAAAGCAAAGGGAGAAGGGAAAAGGTGAAGCTTACACCTTAATGTACTGGCATCATGAGATCTTTTGCGTCCCAACAGACTTTCCACCTTTGGAGCCTTCATAAGACTGGGTGGGAAAACCCTGGTTTGGGGAGACACCTACAGAGGGTTTAACATGCTGTAAGAACAAGTGGACATTTCATATACACTAACTTCTATGTCTTTTTCAGGCAGGCACATCCCAAATTCATCTGCATTGCAGTGCCAGAAGGAAGATGCAAAACCTGAGGCTAAATATGAGGGGGTTTATCTGACCTTACTAAAGCTGGTAATTTATGATATCAGCCTCTGCTATATGAAATGATTACCTAGCCTTTCCTCTTCTGATGTCAGAGAAAAACTGTCTGGATGGATTTTAAATTATATTACTCAAAATAAAGCAAAATGGAAACATGAAAACAACCTTAGATAAATTGCTTCAATGGCCAGTTAAACTTGACAGCATAGGGAATAGTGTACAGCCACTTTTGGTTCTCTGTCCCACTGCCTCAGAGCATCTTTCTTGCACACTCTATCTTCTAATTTTCAAATACACATTTTCAATATTTACAGAAAAACAACATTAAAAATTAAAAAAATGCAGCTTCTCCTAGAAAATAGTCGAAGACTGGAACTGATGAAAAGGATCAGCAGAGTTGCTTGCAAAGAGCTCTCCTGACCTGTACTTACAAATGTATTCTCAGAAGCCAGTTTTTCTTTAAGAAAATAAAAAATTCTCCTAAATAAATATGTGCTATTATATTTAAATTACACAATACTCTGTTGCCCTTTATACATCTATGCTTTGCTTTTAAATACACAAATAAATGGCTACTTCAAAAGCACTACAGTTTATCATTTTGGTAAAGTTTCAATAAAATTATATTAACTTATCTGAACATCTACATTACCTACAGTGAGCTATAACCATATCCTCTTAATATTAAAAGCAAAGCAGCAGCTCATTTTGTGAGACAGTAAATTAAAGTTAGTTCCAGCCCTTCTCAGTTCATGTTTTTCAGAGCATGTACTCCCCCTGACAGTCTACTCGGTGTTTACTGTTATGCTCTGGAAACTGCACATACACCCTCACTTTACTGTCTCCCAGTAAATTGTATCTCTTATCTCCCAGCTAATTGTATCTATTCATCTTGTTGTCTGTTGCCATCATCTTCTACCTTCTGGTTTCTAGTGAAGCAACTTTCTCAGAAATCTTCATTGCATGAAATATATTCTTAGAATTATAATCTGAAAGTTTCTTTTTCTCTTTTTTCCTCCATTACTTTCACAGCTCCCATGACTACCACATTTGAACAGGCCTTCAAAAAGCAAGACTGTATGTTTTCATTGTGGACACATGAAATGTCAATTGTTATCATAGTTTGTTGAAAATGTTTGTACTGTGACCATATGGATTACTTTACACTTACATCGTGATTTCTTTAAGTCTCAAGAGTACTTCAAAGAACTTTACATAGGAAGACTGTTATGATTATTTCATTGGTGCTGTAGTGGCAAATTGTAGCTATAAAAACATACCTGGATATGTTTTTATACATAACTGTACATAACTAGTACAGAAGACTTTCAAAAAAATTATTTCACCAATCTTCCTGAAGTGAATTCTGTCACATAAATAAATAAATAAATAAATAAATTGCTGTACGTGCCCCTTGCTGAAAAAATTCAAAATAATTATGTCTCCAATAAAACACTTGATTTTCAGGTGTGCTGTGCACTCATAATATTCCCACAGTGTTATGGAAAATAGTAATTACTCAGGATATTTGAGAATTCATGGATATAAGGTACTTTGTCTTTTTTTTTTGTTTTAATCTTAACTTTTTTTTTTTAGATGGCTTCAAAAAATACCTTCAAAAATTCCTTCCAAAGGTCTATTGTTGCAAATGTGTCTTAGCTATAAACTTATTTCATTTTTACATTTTAATCAATATTGATCATTATGTAAAACTACAAGTACTATTTAAATCTGCAACTACTACCACAATGAATGTATATAAAATGTAAGTTCGTTAGCAAATATTTTGAGTTAAAGGATGTCCTGTACTTCTCACCTTGTAATTGAAACACTTGATTTAAAACGAATGACATATAGAGACAACACTTCTTGAAATTCAGTAGCAAGAATAAGATTGCTGCTTGTTCCATGTTCTGTGCAATTCCTGTCCCTTGAACTCTCTTCTTCTTGACACTTTCTTTCTATCTCGGGCAGAAGCAGATTTTCACTAATGTTGCCCCAAAGGCTTATGAGAATTGTTACTGACCAATTGTTGCTTTCACAGCTTCTGCTCCTTGTTTAAGTCCCTGCAGAAACATATTTTGACTAATTTAAACACCCCTCCATTGCCAGTGAAAAATGAGTACCCTTTTTAGTATAGTCATCAGGCTTGCCTTTGTTCCTAAATAATTATTGTGGTACCGTCCTCTTGATGATGTAGATAAGTAATTTCCTATTAGACCCAGCAAATAATGAACACAGGTAACACAGGGCACTTTCAGCTGGAGAACCAAAAGACATAGGAGGAAACCTAGGCTCTGTTGAGCACAAAACCATAAACCACTCTATTTAGCCCAATAACCCGTTTCCAGTAGTTACCAAAATCAAAATATATGAATAAGGCAAGCATATAGGGACATGCTTGTAACACTCAGTCATTCCTTGCATTTCTGCAGCATACATATTTCCTGATTTAGGGATGACACCTCTGAATTTAGGAACTCTTGATGGCATTTATTTCTTTAACTTTTGGGATTGCCCCCTGCACGCCTCTACAGTTTTGGTATCCACAATGGCCTATTGGAAACAGTTTTACAGGTTATAAAGTAATCCACAAAGAACAACCTCTTTCTTTTTTTCTGTTGATGTTTTATTTGATTTTTTTTATATTGACCTTTTATTTGATTTTTATTTTTTTTTTAAATCTTTAAGTTCCACTGAGACTCTTATTGCCAGTGAAGTCAGTGGATCTCCCTTCCTCCATTCCTGGAGGAAGGATGATTAGGATCCTCCAAAGAACTGGACGTAGGCTCCACAGCGGCCAAGGGATGGTAACGTTTCAAGTAGAGCGCGTTCAGCTCTGCCAGAAACTTCTGATATGGGAAAGGAGCAACAGAAGCCGAGGGCTTAACTACAAGCTGACAGAAAAATTACAGGCCTGTTTGGTCTTCACAAAGAATTTACATTGGATGAAGGTGGGCAAGTACCCTGTCTGCAGCTAGACAGGCTGGAGGCACATGCTGCCTCTGCCATGAACCCCCCCGCTGCACACTCACTGGCTCGTTGTGTTCCATGGGGAGCAGTGGCACCCCGACAGACACCAACCCCACTCCCTCACTCCCACACGCCACAGACCTCTGTACAGCCAGCGGTGTGTCTAGGTGACCAAGAAGGCCAACAGCATCCTGGTCTGTAACAGGAAAAGCGTGGCCAGCAGGATTAGGGAAGTGATCTTCCCTCTGTACTCAGCACTGCTGAGGCTACATCTTGTATACTGTGTCCAGTTTTGGACCCTCACTACAAGAAAGACATTGAGGTGCTAGAGTGTGCCCAGAGAAGGGCTACAAAGCTGGTGAGGGGTCTAGAGCACAACTCTTATAAGGAGAGGTTGAGGAAATTGGTCTTGTTTAGCCTGGAGAAAAGGAGGCTGAAGAGAGACCTTATTGCTCTCTACAACTACCTGAAAGGAGGTTGTAGAGAGGTGGGGGTCAGTCTCTTCTCCCAAGTAACAAGCGATAGGACAAGAGGAAACGTCCTCAAGTTGCACCAGGGAAGGTTTACATTGGATATTAGGAAAAATTTCTTCACTGCAAGGGTTATCAAACATTGGAACAGGCTGCCCAGGGAAGTGGTTGAGTCACTATACCTGGAGGCATTTAAAAGACGGTTAGTCGTGGTGCCTAGAGACTTGGTTTAATGGTGGTTTTGGGAGCATTACGTTAACAGTTGGACTCAATGATCTTAAAGGTCCCTTTCAACCTACGCAATTCTATGATTCTAAGAAAATCAGGGTACACTTGGAGACAGTGAATACTTAGCTCTTCCACAGCTGGGGTGCAAGGATGTTGCATATCAAGGAACTAAGACTTTGGGCTCACTGATGAAGCACATTGTCTTTTTTTTTTCCTTCCTTTCTTGTTTTTCAAAGTTGTACCCACTGAAGACCACATACTCAGCGGTACCCAACTTGCAGGCATTTACCAATGCAAAATCATTTATTCCAGTTTAGGTGTAATCAGTGTTTAAAGGTCCCAGAATGCCCAAAATTACCCATAGGACTTTCAAATTATATCGAAGAAGATTTTCAGAGGAAATCGAGCATATTACTGCAATGTAAGAAAATGTTCAAAACACTGATTACATATTCTAATGCATTTTATTTTTACTGGGCTTAAAAAAGTAGATTTATTTCTGTTATCCTTGCTTGGTAAATCTCAATTCCATTTTACAGACAAAGAGACCAAGTCATGGAAAGATTCACTAATGGAAATAAAATTTGATCTCAAAAGTTCTGATGTTAATTCTTGTAGTTATTAGACTGCTAAAAACTCAAAGGAGAAAAAGTACTGACAAGTGAAAAATGACAAATAGTTCTTCATTCTATTTAAGGGTAGATAACTCGTATGTCAAGGACTTTAACTCCCACTGAGCTCCCTTTGAGAAAAGCTCTTAACAGTGGGTGTTTGGATCATTTTTAATTAAAATGTGAATTTTCTTTGTAGCCCTGGTCTGGCTTCATGATTGGTTTTGCTTTTTACAATCACTAACATTCAACACACAGCCAAGGTCTTTCTACAAAATGTGATGTGTGCCCATTTATTTTAAAAAGGTTTCTTACAGAATAGACTAGAACCTCACACTGAGTTGTTTATGACGTCCATTCTTAGTCAGGAAGTCAGGTGGATGTTATTTCATGTAGTTGAAAGACTGTCTACACACAATGTCTGATTGTTTTACTAACTGAATTTTTAAAAATCCACTCAGTTGTTCAAATGTTGGTTTACTGTTGTACCAAATATTTATCCTAAAAGGAGAGAATTATATTCTAGCAGAGCGTAGGCATAAGAATAATAAAAGTATCTGACAGCAAATCAATGAGTTATCTGTCTCATACTATGAAAAACAATACCTGATTGCTTGAAAAGTCTTATAACTCCTGCAGTGCTATTTTTTCCTTGCATATAAAAATACTTTTTCTTTTTAGAGTATTCAGATGTTACTACCACAAATGTCCACACCTGGCACATCAAGAAGACTGTTAAGAAAAGCATAATAGAAAACTCAGAAGGCTGCCTATGATGTACTTGCCCAAATTTTAAATTAATGCAATTACATAAACTGGTGAAGTTTTTCTTGTTTTTCATCAGCATCAGAGCAGAACTGGACCCCACAACTGGTCCAGTGTCCTCAGAAATATGCACAGCGCCACTGCAGAGCAGCATTTCTCATCAGTGCAAAGCAGCTCATCACCCATCACCTATCAGCTGTTCTCAGAAGTAACAGTGACATTGAGCCTCATAAAAAATACCTAAACAGGCATCATGCCTGAAGAGAGATACAGCTGAGAAGAGAGGGAAGCAGGAGGCTCCTCTTTATTCCACAGGCTATTGACTGGGATCAGTGTGTCAAATTCATGTCTCCTCTTTCTGCTGCAAACAGCAGACATTCATGATAACAGTATTTTGATCAAGTGAATCCGACCTGTACATTGTCAACTGACAGCATTCTAGCATCACTGGGTTTAACAATTCAATATAATTACAAAACCAGGGATGCATATTGGCAATGTTTTAAAGTAGTTTTATGTGGAACTTCCCTCCTACGCACCAAATTAAACTTTTATTAATCTTTCAGGAATTGGAATAATTTCAGGTGTCATTGCCAAATATAAATTTATCAAAACCCTTAAAACCAATTCAGACTAGCTTCTGATTTTCTATAGTCTTGAAATATAAAAACTGGAGTTTGCACTACAAAACACATTTCCATTTTGTTCTTTCAACTTTATTGGTCATAAACGTCAGATACACACACTCCATCTCAATCAGACCCCCCTGAAAATTATTTTTATATAATTGGTTTATAATAAATCACTGAGTCTGACCGTAACATCTTGTACTAATGGTCTATAGTTGAATCTGAATCTTTTGTAGGCATTAACATAAGCGGTAATGCTATGATGTCATGCATTTAACGTTAAAATTATTCTTTGAACTTTTGCTGGATCCACCAGAATATTTATCAGTTTGCAAAAACAAGCCCTCATAAAGAAAAATCTTCTTAGATTCACTTCTTCTGTGGTGCAGGGAAATTTTCCAGATCAGATAAGAGAAACGGAAAGAGAGGGGAGATAAAGACTGAAGTGCTAGAGCCCTTCACAACACATCACCTGTGAAATTATGACTTAGTACTAACGGTGATCTCACTGTCATAAACACTGTAAGGATCCACTGGGTGAAATAATTTCACTCTTCAATTCACTTTTGGATTCTTTGCATGTGGTAATTAGCAGTCTAAATGTATTATGTATTTTTATAGCGAACCGACTAACTCCCTCCAAAACCAAAGCCCAGACACCATCCTTGGTATTCTTCACTTAGGTGGAGAGCTTCCTATTGGAAGTAGAGATGCAGCTCCCTCGCTCTATAGATTGCATTTTGACATTGTACCATCAGACCTTGAACCACTGCCCTTCTCAGGCCACATTCCAAGATAGGCAAGGCAACGATGACCATCCTGTGAAGAAAATACCACTTTACTGGGCTGCTATTCAGCCCTCACTTTATTTCAGGGACTTTGCGAAACACCCATGCGACAGTCATTGTGCCAAAGGACACAGGTTCCAGCGCACAGTTCCTCCTTCTGCAGCAGTAACACAATCCTCCCGGTCTCACTCAGGGCGCACACAAAGGCCCTCTGTATCCCTTGGCTAGACTTCTATAGAAATGGAGAGAGGGCTATAAGGGAACTCACAGAAAATACAAACAGGCTAATAAGTCCTTTCCCTTTTACCTATCATGTTGAACTCCTGTGCCCTCTCTCATCACTTTACAGATATTTTTTGGACAAGGAACCCCAATCATTTCTAGCTTTGACTGACACACAATCACTAAAAAAATGCATGGGCTTTTTTGCTTTTGATATTTTTTGTTTGCACTAAGCCTTCTGAAATTTCATCATGCAGACACAACTTTTTTCATTAAAAGATTAAATTCCTTTAATTATTTTTCAAACCAATGATCTTCTTGTAATTTTAAACACCTTCAAATGCAATGGGTAAACACACATGAAGATGGTCTTGTGAGATTTGGCAGCTGGGGAGCAGACCCAAATGCTTTTTGAAAAGGTCATGCTGCTTCTTTTGGCAAATGTGCATCTGATTATTAGTCTTTTGCACCAGGCACATAACTTACATGATACCAACTATCCCCCAGTGTATTTACATGGCTTCTTCTTACAATCATCCTGGGATCCATTTCTGTCCAACCACCTGAAAAGAAAATAGGAGCCACTTCCAGCTATTGTAAAAATTACTGTGTAAAACACGATCTTTTTTTTGTTTTGTTTTTACCTTCTTAATTGTGTCAGGGTCAATAGTGTGAAGCACAAAAGACTTTTGCTTTAGTATATGAAAATCTTTTCTTTGGTGATCATTTGTACTTCTTGCACAAACGAGTCCATAATCTGTATTCCCTCTGAAGAGTTTATCTTCAATGCATACTAATATTCCCCTCTCATTCAGCATTTTATTGGCTTTCACGGATTATAAACCACAGAGATCAAGCGACTCCAAAGGAGACACTGTTCTTTCATGATGCAGGGTGTACCAATTGTGCTTTGGATCGTGATGACATTACAGATAGTGCTTCTAGATCTGGCTTTGCTTCCTGATGCCTATGCATTGACCCACATGCCTTCAACTTCATTTAAAGGTGGTCTTCAAGTAGAAGTAGAAAAAGAAAATCAAAGTGCTGTTTTGATATTATTTTAGTGAATTAATTACTACATATCACTTAGGGAACTCTTTTAATACAAAGTATTAAAAGCTGTCAGTATTGACTGACTCTTAATAAGAATACAATATATGAAATAGCTATGTAACATCAGAATGTTTTCTGCCACTTTTTCAGTATACGAATATGCAAGTACTTGTCCAACTGCACATACCTGATGATACAACGTGATTGACTGGTCAGCCTTGCTCTCTTTTTTTCCCATTCGCCTATGTCTGATTTTTCAGAGCTAACAACATCACATGCAGCATTGCTATTTTTTTAATCAGTCTGAAATGATTTCTTTTTGTTTGGCCTCTTTTATCTTTCTGTTAGGGACCAGTCTGATCTGTGCCATTTAAAAGAAAAGCTTTTTCAAGAAAACTGTTAAAACACTGTTTGTTCAATGTCTGTGGTTCACTTAAATACACGATAACATATGTTCTCATTATAAATTGTGATATAAACATGCAGACTTCTAACCTCACTTTAAGTGATAGAGAGATATTATCCTAATTTTTTCTTCAGAAAGAATTTCCATTGATAAATTATATAACTGAGGTTAAGCCACCTATGCATTTTCTTTATTGAAATATCTGCCACCATGAAAGCATTGATTATCCTTTTGAGGTCAGTCAGTTGAGGGGGTGGGAATACAAAAAAGCAGTTTTTCTTCCGAAGAATAAAGGGTGAAATTTTCAATATTGAGATTTCAAGATCCAATTAAATCTAAGTTTATGAGCAACAGAAGAGACTCAAAAATGCTATTAAAACCATAATACCAGAGAAAAAAAAACCACCCTAAGAACGCTCTAACAGTAATGTAATTGCAGGACTGAAGAAAACTGTTCTATTAGCCTGACTGTGAAAATCAATCATCGGCATCATGTACAAACTAAGCTGAATGAACTTCATTTAATATTCACTTTAATGACAGTTCTGCACCAGGTCTTCAGGCTATGAGCTCCCTAATATATAACTACCTCTTTCACCAATAATGCTTGCTTTATGAATAGCACAATAGATGTATCTCCACTAATCGACAGAGGCACAGGCACTTTTTCATTGTTTTCTTACCTCTCCAGCACATTAAATAACATGAACTAGCTATCAGAACAATTGTGGATATATTTGTGTATGAAGGTTGTTTCATCCCCAACCATGCCACAGTTTTTATTGCATATAAAACACCATTGTAAAAGAAAGATGTTTATTTTCTTGCTCATTTCTTCATTAGCCTTTTTTCCTTGGAGGAAATGTGTTTTTGTCCTTAGTATTGATTTTAGCTGATGCTCACCTGTGGAAGACCTGCAGAATGTAACCTATGTATTATTTTTAAAGAAGCCTTCAGTCAACTGCCCAGAGAGGCTGTTAAAATTGGCAGATGATAACAAAAATAGTATTTGGACATAGTGTTTTGGTGCTCCCACAATCAATGACATGGTGAGGAACCTATTGATCATCCCGAATTGCCCAGTCCTGAATTAATAAACTTCTGCCAAGTGCATTCGTCAATCGGGACTGCTCTATGCCCATCATACAGTTAACGTTCCAATGGATATAATCCATATAAATATTAGAGCCAGCTGCCAGCTTCACCTCTGTGATACATCTGAAAAAGAGCAGCAGAAGAGCAACATGCTGTCTGAAAGCACTAGGATCTAAAGAATATTTGTCCTTTTCTTTTTTCCCTCACCACAGTAAGCGTCACCTCCTTCTCTATGTCCACTAGCAAGGAAGACCAGTGCTGCGGTGATCACAAAATTACACAGCCAGACACTGCCAAGCTGAATTCTCTTGACTATTGCATCAAGAAAATAAATGTTGTGTTCTCTCCTTTTCTTTACCACTGATTTTCCCCCAAGTCTGTGAATTTGTCTGTGAGATTTCTACTGTCCTTTAAGTTCGGATGGGAATTAGCCCAGGAGCTCCAAACAGACATAAGTGGAAAGACTGTGTGATCGCATAAACCTCTGCTCAGAGTTCTCTAAAATCAGGTTATCTTAAAACAAAACCACCATGATTTTACTACAAAGAAGCAACAAATGCATCGCCGAGTTAGGTTTTTTGAAGGTGGTTATCTGAGGCTTCTAACATACAAAAAAATACTGTTGGTACTAATATCCCAAGAATATTGTGAAAGCATCTCTATCTAGATATTGATTTGCAATTTTTTGTTATTTGTAGTGAAACAAAGGAACAAATTAGCTCACTGATGTGTAATAACACCCAACAGTTATCCTAAATAGCGAAATAGTGCACTGTGGATATTACTCAAAGATGTGGGTCAGAAAAAACTTAAAGAATAAATGTAAGTTAGCCTTTGAGTGGCCTAAAAGAAAACTAAATATTAACCATAAACTGCATGTTTCCCATTATCTTTATTTGCCTTAGTCTTCACACACTACCATGGTCCAGAACATGACAGCAGAGGAGATGATTTAATTGTTTTCTCCCTTATGTGACAGTTGGATGAAAGATCTCTAGAAACAACATTTACAAGCAGAAATACAGTTTGCTTATCCAAATTATTCTTGTAGTAGAACACAAGTGACAATTTTCTTTAACCCTGCAGCAATATTTTGTACTTGTTATACTCTTGGAGTCAATTTGCTCTCTTGCCTTTGCCAACATGGTGTGCTGACAGACCATGGAGTCGAGCAGAGTGCCTTAAGCCACAAGATAAACGATAGTTTTTATTTACAAGTATCAAGTGTAATTGGAAATAGAATGAATAACAGTTTATACTTAGAAGTATGGAAAGTAAACTGTACAGTATCTCCAGCAGAGAAGAACTGAGAACATTCAGCAGTGCAACGTGGGCAGTGGGTTAACTTTACATATGTAACTTCTGATCAGATCAATGTCTTAAAGACTAAATGGCTGGTCACAGATCTTCTAATGTACAGGCTTTTTCCTGAAGACACTGATAAAATAGGTTTTAAAAAGACAAAATACTTTTTTTTTTTGCTTCACAGAATTTTGAAAAAAGCGCTGCATGAAACTTGTCACAGGCAGAAATTTCCCTCAGGAGGTAGACCTAATGTCTCATTAGACATTTCCTTGCTTTCTTTTGTCTTTTCAGGTTTCTAATACTTGATTATTTTCAAAGGTCTTGGGTGGAATGAATATAATTGCAATTAAATCCTCTCCAGATGCTTTGAGATCTGCTACCTGAACATCCTGGGTAAGAGCTCAATGTTACTAAATATTCCGATTCTAAAACTAGGGAAAAAAAATAAACAAGCATTGTTTAATTTTCATTGCAGCATGGGGATAGCTTTTTCTTCAGTTTCACAGCTGAAATTCTTTCCCGTGTATTTAATTTCCAATTAACATCTGCTGTAATCGATTTCCCTAAAAAGCTTTGTGTAAAGATTATTTAGTTAGTGGCTAGTTAGTGGTTCAAAATATTTTGATATGGGAATTCAAGGTATCTCTAGAAAAAGAGAGGGTTTTTTAATTTTGCTTTATGTTTTTATCTCTTCACCAGTTTTGGCCCAAATCCATGAATCCTTTAATTGAGCTCAAAATTGCATATTGCAAAAAAACAATTTAACCACCCAAAAAAGTTTGGCTTCGCTTCAGCTATTATAACTATTTACCTTTACTGACATAATTTTCTATTTCAATATATTTTTTATGGTATAACAAAACCCTGAAGCACACGAGAACAGGTTTATATTAACAATTAACTATTTCAAAATAAACCCAGACATATTCTTATCATTAATGTAATGAGAAAGCTTACTTGATAGAATAAAACAAAAAATAAGCTCAAAATAAGTGCCTGATAAGTAATAAGGTGTGAATAAAAATTGTCAACATTTGCTAGAATGGGTATGTTACTTTGTATATTTTTTTAAGAATGTTCAAACAGGAATGTCCTTCGTAAATATATCTGTCTTACACCATTGCATGAAATTTCCTAGAGTAGCAAATAAAGCAAAATTATATGAGGATCATATTGCACTCTTACCTTAAACTTTTACAATATGGTAGTAAAGCTGTATGATTCTGGACAGGTAGTTCTGCCACCACTGTGAAAACACAACTTATTAATACGGTTCCTTTAAAAACTGCCAATAAAATGGAATATTTAGCTCTAAATTATTTGAAAGTTGAGACCGTCTATTTAATTAAATAAATATTTTAAATTTTTCTTGCAAGTTATGAGAATGTTTTCATCAAGGTCTATAATCTCAAATATAACAACCAGTGGTTTAGAGCTTGTATTTTTCTTGACATTCCTCTACATGAATAGTCATCATCTAATCACAGATTTCCATAACACCGTTTTAAAGTTTGTTTTTAATGGTGATGGCAATTATTTATTTCATAATTCATCATTCCCTAGAAATGAGAAGGAATCTCTGAAGGCAGTAGCCATGGCATTAAAATGACACCAGCTCACCTTCTCAGACTCCTGAGATCCTTGCATGGCAATCCCTATACCGCCTTTCCGTGCATGTCTTGTCTGAATCACTGACATAAGAAATGACCAGGAGTGTGAAATATCTCTACTCTGTAAACACTTAAGTATAGCCTCTTTCTTTCTGCTGACTTTTTACTGCCTTCTTGTGCAATGTACTACTTCGTGTAACAATTTTTACAGTTGCAGCATTCTTCCTGCTTTTATTAGCTCAATTATTTGTAGTGATATGAGGTAATTTTTTTACAGAGATATTATTAATCTTCTATTGATGAAGTTATTGCTCAGCTAAAAAGAAATGAACAGAAGGATGCCATTCATCAAGTGATGATTAATTATCCAAGTATATTTGACTGCTCATATTGGCTGCTTTTTCTTGATAGGAACACAGTTCAATTCAGTTTATTGTGGTTTTGTTCCAAGTAGTTTTTCAGCTGTATGTCTGTAATCTTCCTCTAGACACTTAAAAGAAATTGAGTTAGCAAGCTGCTTATCTGAGATAACTTTCTATAGCACTGTGAGGAAACCATACTGGCTGACCAGCAGGTCTTGCTCGCATTTTCTATGGTGCCTGGGTGGACTTTCCAACAGTGACAGGAAGGATTGTAATGTATAATTCTGATCTGAGCAGAAAAGCACAAACCCTTCGTTTCAGTTTCCCAGAAGAGTGGATACGAGTGATGTAGAATCCATGCATACTCTCAGAGTAACTAATTTCACTTATGCATAAACATGAGTACTAAAATAAGACAGTCAGGATGAAGGACAGTCTCCTCTAGGAATCTGAACTCAACACTGACACACAGATCTGAGGAGCATCTCCACCCAAGAGACATTTTGTAATCAGAAACCAGTGCGAAAGCAAAGTTTAACTTATTTTCATAAGTTCCCATGATAATTCAGTTTGGAAGGGACATCAGAGGTCTCCGGTCCAACCTCCTTCCCAAAGCCGTGTCAGACACAAGGTGAGAACTCCCAGGCCTCACAGGTCCTTCTTTTTCCTCAGTATTAATCAAGTGTTCAATGTACTTGCTTGCAAGTATGTGACTGGTACCATCTGAGATGTCCCAGCAACCCAACCCCTCATGGCCTCCAGATACTAATCCCAGAAAAGCTGGATCTTCTGATGTCACCAGAGACTTTCCTAAATGTCAAAGTTGTATCTTCAGGACTACAAAGTGTTGCACATGAAATCCAAAAACTCTGGGTAGGCAACCAGACCGACTCCAAACAGTTCCAAGGATGAGCTGTAACCACTGGGTGTGCAAGGCGTGTGAGGGAAGGGTGTGTGTGGAGCACCATGACCCTGCATGGGGAGCGAGAGCTCCGCCAGCACGGACAATGGCAGCAATAGCTGCCTCCCTCCTTTGAAAGAGTAATATACAACGTAATGAATGAATAAATAAATAAATGAAATATTCTTTAAGACAAGGTGTTGTGGTTTTTGTGTTTCTTTTCCAGCAGAGGACTGATTTCTAACTGGCCAGAACAATTCAGTTTCTTCTGAGAAACACATAGTATACCATACTAATGAATACCTGGATGCCTAAATATTAGAATAAGATACTTCCTTATTCCTTATTCCTTATTATGTATACCATTTTAACCATTACATCTACTACTTATTACACCCAATGGATGGTAGCTTCAATATCGCAAGTCGATACTTCTCTTACTGATTATACCATCCTCACACAAAGGAGCAAATATCCTTACATAGATTCAACTCAATAAGGGATTTATTAACAATGAACTACTGTCTCAGCTCAGCGAATTTGCCTTTATCTGCTTTCAGGATATAACCACCACATTTTTGATATATACGCAGTGTTTCCAGATAAGTATTACCTGTACCTTTTAATACGATGATGCCAGCAGTTTCTGAAACATTGGAAGTAGGCTCATTACATAAACTGCAGTAGAGATAGCAATGAAAGAAAAATCTGTACGCGTGTCTTCAATCTAACTTCCCATTCAACTGAGCAGTGTGCGAGCCCTGTCTCTATGCACTACTACAGACTCCATGAACAGAGGTGGGCTTTTTTTTTTTTCCTGAATATGGATATTTCTGGATGAACATAGTTTTGTAATTCTCAGACATCTCTTCAGTGTATAAATGAGTCTGCATGTGTATTCGGAAAGAGCTGTGAAGAGCCAAGAAGAGACCAGAGGAATTTTTTATAAACCACTGGATGCCTTAAGCAAATAAATGTGTCAGCAGGAAAAGCAGTGGGAGGGCAGAAGCAGCCTGTGATAGCAGCTGAATAGTCCCTTTGTTTTAACACAGTCGCCACAATTTTTTGTCCCAAACTCACATAAACAGTTTGTCTGCAGCACGGCCAAATTCTGAGGCAGAAGGATCAGTCCTTTTGACATGACAGTTACACTGATTTTTCTTAGCGCAGAAGTGGTGGAGGAAAGGCTGGCTACCCTGGCACTATCACTAGGGAGAACCTGGGAAGGACTAGTAGTAAAACAGCTGGTTGTGAATTCTGCATGGAAATATTTTTCTTTTACAAATAGTTAGCTAATAAAATTAGAGTTAGATGTTTAACCCCAAAGTATAAAACCCCTCAAAGAGATATCTGAGAAATTAAAAAAAAATCAAATTGAAGAGGAAAAGATGGATTTTCTAATGATCTCTGGTTAGCGTCAGGCAGTAATTAGTAGCACTATGTAGAAAAGGAATACAGTCAATTATCTTTTTACTCTAAGAATATTTTATTTAAACAATTTGTAATCTATTACTATTCCCCATTTCTTACATGTTTTTATAATATCATTATTCAGTTGGTAGAAAGTCACTTCCAATGTTGGCTTTTTGAAACCTTTACACTCAGTGAGCCAAAAAATAATGCATGTTGCACTGCGTTTTTCCTAAAACAATAACGATAAAAAACAATTAGGAAAATTCACCAGTATTTGTGCATGTCTAGGAGGTAGAAGTATTTAATTTCTCACAGTATAATAATGCTAACATTTTCAATTTAATTTAATTTAAAGTAAATTATAGTTCAGCTCTCTAATGTCATTGTTTTACTTAATGGCCTTAATTCAGGCCTGATGTTCAGATTAGCAGCTTTGATTATTCTGTTTATATCAGCAACTGCTTCAGTTTACATACAAAGGACTCCAGAGCTTGGGGAAATAAAGTCTGTGATTCACTAGACTTACCACGTTAGATTATTATAAATAGGGAAATGATGTCATTAGCATCAAAGCAAAAGAACACATATTTAAATGCATAGCAGATGCAAAAGATAAAGACTGCAGTCCAAAAATAATTTGCTTTGGAATATCTTTTTAAAGAAGAAATAACCTTAGAAGGTTTCTAGTTTCTTGCTTTGTTTTCCTTTAAGCTTCATGAACTTGTGTATTCAGAGATGAAGCATCTTTTTAGTTTTTCTGTTGACTATAACATCAATATAAGAAAACTAATCCGAACATGCTCTATGAAATGCTTCTCTGTTGTTTCTTTTTTTGCCTAGTAGACAACTTTTTGTTCTCTGCATCAGCACCCACACACTTCTGTTCATTGCCTTTATTCTTAATAGCTCCTTTACACCAAAACTTCAGGACAGTCTTTTTTCAGTGGTGCCCAGTGACAGGACAAGAGGTAACGGGCACAAACTTGAACATAGGAAGTTCCACCTAAACATGAGAAGGAACTTCTTTACTTTGAGGATGATAGAGCACTGGAAGAGGCTGCCCAGAGAGGTGGTGGAGTCTCCATCTCTGGAGACATTTGAAACCCACCTGGACGCGTTCCTGGGCAACCTGCTGTAGGTGACCCTGCTCTGGCAGGGGGGTTGGACTAGATGATCTCCAGAGGTCCCTTCCAACCCTACCATTCTGTGATTCTGTGACTTAGTTATATAAACACAACTAAAAGGTCCCAGAGGTCATTATTGGCTATCACAAGAGAACTACAAATGTATGTGTCCTCAATGGCTCTAAAATCCCTCATTAAACAACACTCATCATCCATAGAAGAGCTTTTCCAAGATATTCCTTTAGCAAAGGACCACCCACAATTTTCAGAAAAATATAACAGAACAGCTTGTAGCCCACTGCTGCCTAGTAGTTGAAAAATTGCTGGTACATCACTAAAGAAAATAAAGTGTTTCACAAATCATTAGCTTAGTACTGTTGTTAACATCATAACTAAAAATACTGATAATGCCTAGTCGAAAACACTGGCAGAAGTCAGGAGTTAGCAATCATGGTGAAGGTCAACCTTTAATGGCCTGGGTACTGCTACTAATCCTCTGATCCTGTTTTAAACAGCAGTGCAGAGTCAGTGGCTTTTTTCTCCTTGGCTTTGTAATCAAAAGTCAGTCCACTTCTCACCAGACTTTGTTTATCAGACTACCATGTTCCTGTAACAATTACTAATCCTAATCCTCTAGATAATATTCCAGCAACTGCAAATCCAATTCACGAGTATATATACAAACTAACAAGGACCATCAACGTGAAGAGTCAATCAGGACAAATCATTCAAGGACTAGTACGTTCTTTTGAAAATTATATTCATTTGGTTTCCACAGAAGGTCTCAGTTACATTAGTTTATTGCAATGGCATTATAAAATCATTTAGCAAATGGCCTTATCTACACACCTGTAGCAGAATCTACACTGTGTAAGTCAAGAGACCATTTTCTTGACTGGTAAGTACAGCCTAGAAAGACATGTCTTTTGAAATATCCATCAGGAGGGTCTGGACAGTTTACAATGGTATTCAAAATCACATCTTTTTGCAGAAACAAGGGGTTAGCTTTATACTGAATATGATACATTAGGAGCTGTCTGAGTGGGTGATGCAGTACCTCTTACAGGAAACAAAGTCTGAGGCTACAAGGTTGAAATGCATGTAGTTTGAATATAGAGAAATAAAAACCCCAGAGAGATATTTATCATTAATATGATTGGCTGTTTTCTTTTGCCTTGTCTGCTTTTACGGGTTGCTGTATGGTAAAACATGTTTTGCAAACCACTTATTCGAACATAGACTTCCCTCTAATTGTAAATAAAGTCTAAAGGAAGCTAGATGCAAATGTCTATAGGGTACATTTAAAGCAGAAAAGTCTTCAGACCTCTCCAAAGTACAAAGGAAGATATAAAGGTAGACCTAGGGCTCAAGGTGAGTCAAGAGTGAACAGAGTAGTGACTTCTCCCAGTGCTGTTTTCTCAAGTGCAAAGAAATAGAACATAAACAGGAAAAGATTACAGACACAGAAGGAGGCAATACCTGACAGAGGTAAAGGGCAACAGAAGAAAAACCTTAAAAGCAAATGAGACATTTCAATTCCTAAAATTCAGTTAGAACTCACTGAAGCATGCACAAAACAACGATGGGTTTAGTATGTCTGCTACTTGTTAGACTAATAAAGCTGACTTTGAAAAAGAGTGTATGCATATATTTCTCAAACGGTATTGCACTATTGATGTAGTAGGAGCAGAAGGGCAGTAACCTTCATTAAAACTAGGTTACGTGGTCATCTGCAGAGCTCTTGGCTGCAATGCAATGTGTATTTTCTGCAGAAAAGATTTCTGAGAGAGCACGACCTTTCTGAAGAATAGACTGGTATCCTGCAGTGCCAGGATCTGTGGTCAAGAATCAATACAGCCTTCTGGAGGTGTCTTGTTTGGTTTAATGGAGAGTGAGCAAAACAGCATGATGTGTGGTATAAATCCATAACACTATTCAAATGTCATTTGAGGTGCCTTCAAGGTTAACAATTGCTGCTATCAAATAAGCTGTCAGAATGGCAGGAAGCTTTCGTTCACCGAGAGGTCTAAGGTCTAATGTGGTAATTAAACCCAGCATACAAAACAAACTGTTCTCATACAGTGTACCAGTGTGTCATAGAATTCTAATGAATAGTTAGCATTGCTGCTGCTAATGGTAACGAAACCTTTACTTCTGCTCAGGCAGCTTTGCCTTCTTGTAAGCATCCTGGTGCATTAAGTGCTTTCTCATGTTTCTAGGATCATTCCTTTGCAGTTTTAAAATAAAGATTCACTAATATCAAAATAAAAAAATATTTTTTTTCCACTTGTCACAACCCATATCTGGATGAAGCGCCTTCAGCTTTTCAACCAGTTCACAGCGCTTTAGAAGCTGTAACAACGATATGAACAGAAACACCTGTTACAGAACGGATCTTCTCAACTGACTTATATTCTCTTTTTGTGTCTGAGTTTAGAAATGTTGGGACACTGTGACTCTACAGGCCTGCACAACCCTGAATAAACCTCAAGTGCCTTCTCTACCCTGGAAATCCTATTGGTTGATCATGGAAAGGCCATGGAATAGCTTAAAAGCTACTACTGTTCTTCCTCTACTAAAACTTTCCCGGAAAAAAAAACCACCAAAAACTACCAAAAGCATCTGCTATATAGGTGGCTGCATAGGGGAATGATAAGATTACAAATGGAACTGTTAAGAGCATTCCCAAATATAAAGCTGATGGTCATAAAGAGGGATGTCTTCTGTAAAGGCAGGTCCTCTGTTCGATGGAAGCCAACCACTACTGGGTGCCCAACAGATGTGTATAAAAGCAAGGCCTGGCAGGATATGGGATATTTTGAAATGTCTGATGTTTTAAGGACAAAGTCCTGGTGAGTAGGTCTTTGCTGAGCCTTGTTTTACTGCCTATCATCTTTAAATGGATAAATCAGACTGGATTTCCAGAGTACCAAAAGCTCGGCTGGAACCCCTCAGAGTACCAAGATGCATCAAACACTATTTTTCAGAGCTGAGGCAGTGCTATTCAACGATAGTTAGAAAGAGCCCTGGAAAGGATTTCTGAACCTGAGATTTGGCCTCATAGACCTAAAAATGCAGACCGTATCCAGTTACAATTAGCTTACAAGCTTCTGTGATTGAATAATTGAGTATATCCATACTGCAAACTGAAAGAGGGCAAGGATAAAGCTCAAGCATGGGATCTCTCATCGCCCACTTAATTGCTTAATTGTTAGTTCATTCCTGGCTCCGGTCACATACAGAGGACTTGATACAGCAATTGGTTTCAGTCACAAGACCAGTGGATGTCAGGCTACAGTCTAAAAAATACCCTGGAAATGCTGCTCTCCAAGAGAAAAAGAAGATCTTTCACATTTCTGGTCTTTGGCCGAATAAAATGTATTTGCCTTAGGTCCTAAACCAACTGCAGCATTGTTAATTATTTAGTTCTTCAGGGATTTATTACAAAACAACAGGAAAAAATTTGCATCAGCTGGGACTAGACATTATATTTCCTTGACAAATGCAAAGTCTCAAAGTTGGAGAATGTTAAGCCTTTAGAGTAAATGATTTAATAGACTCTTAACTGTGGAATATACGGAGCAATAATTCTGACAAAAGGTGACTTATCTTTCTGGGACAGCTATCAAATTGCTTGTGCAGATTAAATACGTGCTCCAAACTTTATGCATGCAGGTTCTAAAATCACAAAGTACTGCTGAAAATGTCCAAAATCATCCCTTGTGTAACTCTATTGAAGCCAGGGGAATTACACCTGGGAGACATTTGTCACATTTATAGACAGGTTTCAATCTCTGTGACAGCAGAACAAAGGCCCCTGGCAGCAGGAACTCCGCCAAAAGTTCTCATAGAGAGAAACTGCGAGGCGTTAGGCACATGAGCCCCATTAGTGACTTGTTCAAGCCCAAAAAGAGACTGAACCAGAGTTGGTAGAAAAGATTCGACCTACTGCCTCTTCCCTACATGCCTAAGTGAGATCCCTGTGTAATCCCAGGCAGGTTTTAAGGCTGCTCCCCTAGTGGGACTAAGAACCATTAGTGCAACCTACAGTACTTCCATCAACTTGATAAATGCAAATGCGTGTCTCAGATCAGATCAGCATTGTACTGGGGTGAGGTAGAGAAAGAAATAACTGATGAAGACATTAAACTGTTCAATATTTTTCATACAGTTCCCCTCCTTTACCCTTCCCAGCTAGGACGCACCAAATAGAAAATGCAAACTAAAAAATGGAGGGGTGAGTAAAGTAAAGCACACAGGAATTTGTTTCATAACATATGCGCAATGGACTTGTAATTTCCATCTAAAGATTTCTGACGATCATTAGGAAGTTAATAATCACAAAATATGCACACATTCAGTGTTTCTTCCATTGTATGAGAACGTGCCGTTCAAATGAAAGGAAATTATTTCCCAAACCAACTGATGCCTTCAAAAACAGATGGAAGTATGAAGACAGCAGCTACTACACTTTCTTTTGCCTTACTCTGCTCTTGCCTTAATTAGGAGATGTGGCCACTCTTCCAACTTCCTTCACCTTCAAATTATTGCACTGACTGAAATTCCTAATCATCCCTGGAGTGGAAAGGAGAAAGTAAAAGTGTACAGACATACAGCTTAATCAAGAGCAATGGAGAGAATAGAGAATGGGCATCACATATTACTGTATTAATAAGACAGACAGAGGAAACTAATGACAAAATAAGTATTTTTTTAAAAATTACACCTAGGAAAATATGGTAAATGCAATTCAAAAGGTGAAATACTAACTAAAAAAGATGGTTAACAAGCACAGTGGCTAATTTTCTTTTTTCCTGTCAGTCTTAAACAGGGAGAGAGGAGTTGCTGTGCTCTCCTAAACACATTTTTCAGGAACTGATCCTTAGAAATTTAAATCTCTACGGAGAATCCTAAGTGCAGCAAATCACTGAGTGCAAATCGGGTACTTGTATAGCTCTGTAAAAAGGTTATTCACTATATTGAGTTATGCCATGAAGCCACAAACCATTGAAACATGCAACATGACTACAAAGGACAATTGCCCATAGTTCCCAAAACAGTACATTGGGCCAAATTAAAGCAGTCCTTGCACTTACAGTTGCAAAAAAAATCAAACCAAACCAAAACCACATTTATTGACATGTGGAAATGCCATGGGTTAATGGCCCTATTTCATTGAAAATTTTTTTTGTCTATATATTCAGCACCAGAAAAATAATCCTTTTTCCGTAGCAGTCAGTATATACAGTACTGTAGACTACACAGTCCATACTGGAGCATCTGCTTCTTTTTAGAAAGGGATGCAAAGAAAATATGGCCTAGCATGCAAAAAAATATTAAAAATCACAATCTTGTGAGAGAGTCACTTATCAAATAGATAGATAGATAGATAAATATCCTGTGGTATGTTAACTCAAGATACTCTATAAAAGACTGCTCTTCTGAAAGAGAGACAGTTAACATCAATATGCTAAGTAGATCTATTCATTAGTGTACTGGAAGAGAATGTTGACTAAATAGTTGGAGCCTGCAGGTCATCATTTCAGTTAATGAAGTATGGAAGATGGTAAACTTCACATAGATTTGCACAAGTTAGGAGACTGAATGAGAAACATCAATTTCTGGTAAAGCAAATGATCATTTGCATCAGGAACAAAATGCCTAAGACTTCTAGTTTCAAATAGGACATTTATCTAGAGTTTGCATTAAGCTTATCAGTAAACAATATGTCTAAATTTAAAAGAAAAAGGTATTTTGTGGAATTGAAAAGTAGTGTTACGCAATATCATTATTTGTTATATAAAACTCCTTAGTGGAACTTCAGATTTCAACAATTTTTCAAAAATGCAATAGAGAAAAATCCGAAAGTTTCAAATTTCATATTGATTTGTCTCCCAATTTTTAACTAACTAACAAGTCTTTCACTGACATTGTTTGCAATAGGATTTTATTGCAATGAAATTTTCGTGCTTACTGAGTCCCTTTTCTCTGTAGCTTGTTCTTACTTATATAAACAGTGTAAGATAAGGTAAATGGGGTTGGAATCAAACCCTTCTCTAAAGGGTTTCCTAATAAAGTGCAGAAGGCACTTTATTAGGAAAATCACATTTTTTTCTGAAGTCCTTTTAAGAAGGTTTTGTCAGACTTTCATATTGAGTTAACTTGAAGCGTTGAATGTCCCAGAAGGACGTGCCAGTCATGGAAGCTATCAACTCTGCATCAACTTAAGGGCAGGTGTCTGCCACTACTTCTAGTCTTCTGGATCCCACACTCTTGAGGAACTACATGTATCTGGAAAAGTAACAGGTAACTAAGTAGAAAATTGATACAAGGAAAAAAAGATAGTTTCAGGTAGAAAGAAATAATCTGGGCTGAATGGTCCACTTATTACAAGATCAAGTGGTCACACGCAAAACATTCAGCTGAAGTCTGGAGAGTTTACAAACACAGAGATTACCAGCAGGCATAAATATTTTCTTCTTACTAAATTTACATAAAGGAAAACTGTTTATTAAGGTGGATTTTTTTGGCTATAAACACTAAGTAAGTTCCAAACATCCAGTGCATACAATGCTACTGAAGCCCCTACTGTTTCCATACTTTTAAAAAAAGAATGGTTAAGAACATCACATATATTGGTATATGTTGAGTTTCAGTATTTAACTACAGTGATTATTTTTCATTATCTCAGTGAATGTAAAAACCCCGCACTGTTAAAGGAGCTATTCCTTTATCATGAGTTATTTTACTAATATTCAGAGGAATCTAGCTAGGTCAGAAGACTTGTATTTCTGTGTCTTTGGGAATTCAAACACAGAGATGATGCAGCACAAAGACTCTCAGCATTAGAGTCTCTGAGGCACACATTTTAATAGATACCTAGTCTAAAACCTCTTCTATTCTTTCTCTGCAGTGAAAAAGAAAATACAAGATTCAGTGTTTACATTTCAGCATGAAGATCTTAGATGCCTGATCTGTCTGTTAGAAATGCCTATCTCCCTCAGCTATTATTAAGGAAGCCTACAGCAAATAGCCTGCTAGTTTAGGAACATCAAGAATATTCCTAAAGCTAAGTGTGATGAAAATTGCTACTAAGATAATAAAAAGAGAAGAAAGGTAAGTAAACCACGTCACATATTTTCAAGGCTTATCTCTAGGTATTCTGAACTCCAATACCACTTATGATCTAGGGAGCTTCCCACATTGTTATATCTTGGTGGGTGATCCTACATTTATGACAAGTGATCAAAGGACTTAGAACCTGTTGCCTGGAAGTCCCATTATGACACGTTTTACAAACATATAATGCACATAGCAGTACAGAAAAGTGCAAACTGTATCAGAAAGCATGATCTAGAAACTAGCAAGAAACAACTGAGCATTCAACAACAAGGGAAAGAAATTAGGGAGCTAGAATATTCTTTCCCAAATAGGGTTTAGACAAAATTACCCTAACACTCAGCTCTTACATTGACTGCTACAGCAACCAGTACTTCAGATTGAATGGGAATATATCCATCTCTTCCAGTTTTTACTGACAAGTAATCAAAGCTCTGTTTTCTTTCCTAATTAAATGGGTGCATATGGGTTGCAAGCCAGGTCAGACCAAATGATGCCCTCAGTCTAACCTGCAGAGAAGGAAAGAATCCCAGACAGATTGCTCACAGCATGTGTTGCCATTAATATCACCTTGAGGCTGCCCTTCAATCTATACATTCCCGGACCCTGCTAGTACTACTCACGGCATGACTAAAACCTGTTGGTCTCATACCTATCCATCAAATGCAGCGAGAGCATGGTCATAGCATTCCGGTGGGCTTTCACAGGAATTGCAGAAAATAATTGCTTAGATGAAGGTTGCACATGGGTGAGTGGTGACTAGTAGAAGAACTCTTCTGCTGAAGTGGCTTACGCCAGAGAAAGCTTGGCTGTGACACTAGAGCTGAGGCAGGGTTGGTAGGCATGGTAGGTCTGGAACAGTAACATTGCTTCACTCTCCAACTAAGCAAGTTTTAGCTGAAAAATCTGAGACACATTAAACATGGGGGTCTACAGTGCCATTTTTGCAAAGTCACTGCTGAGGTCAAAATCATACTTTCAATAATCTTGACTGTGCTCTGTCCTTTATGTCATTACTATGCAGTTCTTTTTTACCCTGGTGAATTACCAGTATTTCTCTCTATGATCTGCGATGCTTCAAGGAGAGCTGGAGCCTCGCTATCTTCCGAATGTATCACTGTATAGATGAAACATTAAGAAAGAAAACAGTGGGATTCAGGAGTGGAGAAGGCTGTCCCACTGATTTGATAGACTCAAAAGGTTAATCTTCAGCTACATCTTGTTCATTAGTCTAAATATACATTTAAAACATCAACGTGCTTAAAAGTACTTTGTCAGTACCCATTAAGAATGTGCATTGCATATTTCATCCATGTCTTGATAGTAATAGGCACTGAAAAGCAGGCACTGTTCATCTTTTTAATGAGTGGTTTTCCCTCTGAGTGCACTATGAAGCTATGATGCACCATAAAGTGACACTGGTATGCCCTGTGGACATGCAAGAGCAACCCATTCTGTGAAAATCAGGCAATTAAAAGGCATAATGTGTGAGCATGACTTCCAAGTAGCTATTCTTTCAGGTCTTGATTGCAAGTCCTACTTCTTCACACTAATGTGAGGGAGGTGAGGAGGTCTAAGAAGACCTTTCTGATACTGGCCACCTACACATGAATGTGGACAGATGAAAAAAAGAAGCCGCTATAAGGTTATTATTCTACCTCTGATACACGATACGCTTTTTCGCATCGTTCTGCTAATGCAGCTATACTGTGCAAGTAAATATCCTGCAGCAGATAGATTAATTGCATCTGCCAGTTAAGGACAAAGCTATGTCTATACTGCTAATCATCCCTGGGCCCCAGGCCATGCAGTGAATAACTTGTCTCTCAGTCAGACTGGCAGTGGCCCGCAGTCCAGTCGCACTCCCTCACATAGCATTTTTGTGGTTGTTAGACATAATTGATTTTTTTTTTAAAGTTGTTTCAGTTCAAATACCTGAAATAACAGGAAGGCTGTCATGCAGTCTGTCAGTGCAGAGTGGTGTGTACACAGCATGCTGCTAAGGGAACGAAGGATATGGCATCAGAACATATGGTGTGTTTGAAAGTACATGGTCCCTCAGGATAGCGTAGAGGACTGTAGGGCAGAAGAAACCAAACCTAGCGTGGTCCTGGATGAGGAACAATTTGTCCTCAGAATGAAGCATCTCCTGAACTGCAGCTGGGTTCACCTTGGAGGGAGGCAACACTTTGGTTTCTTTGACCAGAGAGCCTGGGAACTAACAAACATATCTACCCCTTCACAAAGAAGCAGCAGGTTTATTTGACATTGCCAACTCATCCCAAAGCGTCCTTTTGCACTGAGGAACCGGTTGTGTAAGTATACATCTTGTGAGCCAGCAGTTCTGTAAACTGTGAAGGTAGGAGTAGAGGGTTGTACAGCTAAGGACAGGGCCAGTGGCAGGGGAATGGTGCCACGGCAGTTAAGACTGTGGTTGCTGGTAATGGTGGAAATGAGCTTCAACTGGCAGCTCTTCTAACACCGCTCACACTTACTGAGGAAGGGCAGTCTCCTGTTGCTCTTTACCATGCGAGATAGGAGTGAGCACTGGGAGCGAGTACAGTGAGGATGCGTGAGAGGAAAGTACTGCTTCCCCTGGGGGTAGCAGCCTAACTGGGAAGTATGGCTGCGAAGGTCCAGTACCGTTTATTTAAAAACAGCAGCTCTGTGCCTCTAACAGGGATATAGCATACTCCTGTCTCTTGCATGATCGGCAATAACACTTGAGCAACTGGATTCTACTTTCAACTTGGGGAACAAGAGGGTTCCCAGGCTTTGGGAACGGTGTACCTTCTATATCATGCTATGAAAAAACTGGAATGCAAAATAATACTTTGAACTGAAAAGAGCTTTTGCCTCCCTCCCACGACCCACGTGCACACATGAGTAAGAGCATTGTATCAGGATCGCATGGGCTCTATGTGGGGCTCTGAGGAACCCCCACAGCCAAGCACTGTGTCACGCCACACAATCGCTCCCCTTCGGTGGAGGCAAGCCGTGACCAGGGTGGGACAGAACACCCTGCATCACTCCACTCAGGAGTCAGGGAACGCTTCGGGAGCCCATGCATTTAGCCTTGTAGATGTAGCCTGCAAATGACAGCAGCTGAATAAATGAGTACGCGAAAGGTAAGCCCAGACTCACGATGACTTGAGAGTGTCAGATACTGCTTGTTCATGTTTAGAGGTTTCTCTTTTCTTCTCCCATTACTGATTTAATCATTTACCAGCCGGGGGGCGCATTGCTCAGCGAGGAATTGCTGTTCACCAGAACTAAACCCAGAGGATAACAGGTACACAGCTACATTTTTGCAGCTGTTTACTACAGAGAGTTTAGGATAGAATTAAAATAACGCCAAACAACCTTTCCACCAATAACTGATGGTTAGTAAATGACTATTACTTGTTCTTTGGAAGATCTTGCCGTTTTGATTTTGAAATATTTAGCATCTTCAACTTTGTACCAACCTTTTTTCTACCTTAGTTCATATCTATTATTGCCATTCCATACAATGCCCTTTAGGCTATCAATAACATCGCAAGAAACACCTGCTAATGTCTCTAGAAATTGTTTAAAATGATGAAAGAAAGAAGGAAAAGCAGAAGAAACGCAGAATGAAAATGCACGCCTTAAAAGCCAGTGGTTGAAAGAAATGCTTTAAATGACATCTATGTATTTGTAAAAGGAATCAGTCCATGCCTCATGGAAATATCCAATTGAAAAGTTCATACTTATTATTTTTTCTTAATAAAGCAACTAAGAGGAAAAAACCATTAGTGCCAGAATCTTTGTAATCAATTGGACGCAGCTGATCAGTTAATAAAGTACTTGGGACTGTGTTCATCTGTCTGGACTAGAAGATTTGTTATATCAACACTATTAAGAGTTCATGCTGTAATTATGGTGCATTGCTGGGCAGGAAATAGATCATAGAATCATAGGCTATCTCAAGTTGGAAGGAACCCATAAGGATTGTCAAGTCCAACGCCCTGCTCCTTGCAGGACTACCTAAAACTAAACCATACAACTAAGAGTGTCATCCAGATGCTCCTTGAACTCTGACAGGCTTGGTGCCGTGACCACTTCCCTGGGAAACCTCTATGAACAGGAATTATTTTGTGCATCTATAAACATTTTTTTCAGATGAATGACAGTGCAGACTTAGTTTAACTACAGTTTTTAGAGAATTTAGATTAATTCTGTAGTATTTCAAAAACACTGCACTTTTCAGGAAAACAAAACAGTGTTTAAAATCAGCGAGTAAGCCTGATAATGAATGCACAGACATCCATTTAAAAATCCCTATCTTGATAAAGCATTAAGAAGAATGGGTAAATTAGTCCATATAAATCTGCACAGACGTACTGCAACTGTCAATTTATGTTTACTTGAATAAACGGTATCAATGCCATAATGAGACCCATACATTTTCAATACTGAGTGGTAACCAAAGGAACATTAACTGGGAAGAGAAATACACAAGTCTCAAACTTAGCCTTAGATGACCATGACTTTAAGGCCTTTGAATGCAGCACCGGCTGACTTCGTATCCGAAAAAGTTTTTTTTCTTCAGATACTTTCATGTCCATTTATGTTTTTTTAATTTTCTTTCTCTGAGACATTTACAAAAGGAACCCTGGTAAGGAAATTGCATACCTGTAAAGTGTCCCAAAACCCAAAGATTGACTTAATTTAGAATAAAAAAAATACATTCCTCAAATATTCCTGTAATCCAGCACATCCACATGTGAATTACATAAAGTACTGGTGACATGAGCTTTGGAAATTGTATCTTTACTTACAGATATCCTTCATGTCTAATATACAGTGCCTGTTAAAAAAGGATCTCCCTCTCTCCCTTCCTTACCCTAAAAACACAGTCAGAGCAAAACTGTTGTTTCCACTTCTTGATTAGAACCGGTTCTTCCAGGATAAAATTCCCCTACCTTTGCAACTGGATGAATTTATTGCTGTCAGACTCTTCTCTAAATTAACATATCTTCTTATGCCTTTTTAAGTTCATATAATGCATTGTTTAAAGCCAGTACCAGATTTTGCTCTTGTGTTCAAGATGTCTGTTACACTTCAGGAAATGCAAGAGCAACAACTGGTTTCATAGCAAGTCAGATGCTTATACTGTTAAACTAGGAGGTAACAGCTTAACTGACCTAATTTACGTTTATAAACTTTGATGAGATTTGCTCTGGAGTTAAAACACTGTAAGAAAGAGTTTATTTTAGCACAACTACCTGTATTTTACAGCAGTGAAGAAAAAAAAAAAGTCACCAGACCTTAGCTTCTGAAGAGGTGTGGATTTTACTCTTTTCTGCAAGTTTACAGTAAGACACACTGTGCGCTGCTAGCATAGTCACTACACAAAATAAGATTGGTTCTCCTGGGCCACACTTCTATAAATTTTATTCCTGACAAGAGCAGCAAAGGCAGCAAACAACAGTCTAGGGAGACATACTAGGAAACAATAAACATAGTATTAAAAAGCTTGCAAAAGGAGAATTATCCACTTTGAAGCAGCACAGCCTCTGCTATACCGCTTCCACCTTCCATTCAAAGGCAAATAAATTCTCCATGACAGCTCCTAATGGCCTCCACAGTTGTTCACCGAACTTGCCCTCAAATTACAGGGTAATAAAGGGATAACAACCCTTGACTGACTAAATGAGGAGGTGGGTCCTCCCAGTAAAAGCATGTCTTTCATTACTTGCCCTTTTCTTTTACTCGTCCAGCGAAGTAATATCTCACAACTACAACTAAATCGCTAACAATTAACGGGCTAGTATATCTTTATTCCACTTAAATCATTCCCTGGAGCACCACTGTGGTAATGTTCCAGACCCGGGTTATAGTTTGTTTGTTTAAAAGTTAGCAAAGTAGTAATAACAACAACCCTTACTTCAAGTAAGCGTACCAAGGCACTTGGTATTACAATCTCTATAACATCATGCCATCAGGTTTCTTTTTCCAGATTATACATTTTTCACACAACACACAGTTGTATTTCTGTCGAATGCCACTTTTCCTATTTATCTGTTATTGGCTTGTTAAATTTTGGTCTCCCTCATAGGAGGCCACCTACATATGTCCTGGAAATTTGACAATTACATCTGCGAACACATCTGTCCTGACCTGCTTTCAGCTTGACATCCCCACAAAGAGGAGTATAGAATCATAGAATCATAGAATCATAGAATCATAGAATGTGTTGGGTTTAAAGGTCATCTAGTCCAACCCCCCTGCAGTAAGCAGGGACATCTTCAACTAGATCAGGTTGCTCAGAGCCTCATCAAGCCTGACCTTGAATGTCTCCAGGGATGGGGCCTCCACCACCTCTCTGGACAACCTGTTGCAGTATTTCACCACCCTCATTGTAAAGAACTTCTTCCTAATGTCTAATCTAAACCTACCCTGCTCTAGTTAAAACCATTGCCCCTCATCCTATCGCTACCTGCCCTTGCAAACAGCCCCTCCCCAGCTTTCCTATAGGCCCCTTCAGGTACTGGAAGGCCGCTATAAGGTCTCCCCAGAGCCTTCTCTTCTCTGGGCTGAACAGCCCCAACTCTCTCAGCCTGTCTTCATAGGAGAGGTGCTCCAGCCCTTTGATCATCTGGGCTGTATAGATTATACCAGTATAACCTAAATTTAGTTGATACAAACAGACAAGAATTTGCCTAGATAACCACATTGCTACAGGTGAATTTCTGTCAAAAATAACTATAAAATTCAGACGAAAGTCTGTCTTGTTCTGTCCCACTTTCACACATGTAAGCTTCTTCCAAGTAACTTGTGTGTAATGAAGCTAGGGGCCTGATCCTCCTCACTTCTGAGGTCAAAGATTATGTGACCAGTTTTAAGGATGCTGATGTCCACTGCGCTTCAACAGCACTTCGAAAAGGCTCTCACTGCACTGAGCACCAGCCTAGTTATTCAAGGCAATCACACAGCCTTTAATCTCACTGGACGCAACAATGTCTTACCTCAGCTGACTTAAACCAGTTGTCCAAAAGTGGTGCAACTCTTGTATAAAACTGTTATTATACAACCTTATGTTGTTACTGCCTTACAGTGCAAAGGAGCTGACTTACTGTAAATCAAAGACCAGACAGGCTAAAGCTAAACTCAGTGCTAGAGGAAGTAGAATAAATACAGGTTTTAAATCATTACATAGTCCTCATCTGAAGAAAGAAACCTCCTTATGCACACTCCTCCTTGACACAGGAGAATAATGGCGACGCCCACCTCCTTCTCTCCAGGCATCCACTGGCTGGGATTTTTCTATTTTACAAAGTTAACAGCTTGATAGGAATTTTAGAAAAAGAAAGCCTAAGTAGCATGATTTCTAAAGTGGAAAACAACCTGAGAAATGAAAGTAATTTCTAAAGTGATTTCACTAAGCAGCGCTGATGTTGATTTTGTTTTCATGTTGATGAAGTCAGCATGTTGATGTTGATTTCATTTACCCATGCAGATCATTGATTTTACCACATCCTCTGCATATAAACGGGAATGAGATAAATTAAAAGTTAAATGCACATACTATCTAATAAATTTTGTGGGTTTTTTCTAAGTGGTTAGTATATGAATAAAGATATTTTCTATGCTTTCTACAGCTGATATTCTATTACCAGTTCTCCCTTATGAAAGTAAAAACTAGAGCTGTTCATGGTTTGGGATGGGAAGATTTTTACACATACATGATTTTTTCCACCTGCACACCTCAAATCAAGGAATTTACAAAGTTATTTCATTAAACTGGCACCTGAACCACAATCCATTTATTCTATCTTCATCAACTATTTGATGTATGTTGTAAAAATAATTCTATGAGAGCAAGCTCATTAAATTTCCTTTTTCACTTTCATTTTTTTTGAGTTTATCGTCCTCCTCTTTGAAAATACCAGTGACACCTTTTTGCACAAGAGTAACAGGACTTGCTTTATCAACATTCTGAGGAAATTCAGATTTCACATGAAGTAATATTTTTCATTGGTAGATGTTGATCAGCGTCATTACTGGAGTGTGGATATATCTTTTCTCAGTGAGTTGTAGAAGAATCTCTGACACATTTTATAACCAGGATAGTATGATGGAACATTGCTTTCTAATTTACAGTTCTTTTCTGCTGAATTTGTAACTCTTTATCATACACAAATGTTATTAAAACTCCTTGTAATTAAAATACCAGTTCCATCCTACTTTCTGCCACATGAAATCACATGAACAAAGATAAAAATATTGCTTTACATTTTCCACACACTTCCCCTACAAAATGGTGCTAAGGAGTATAGACTGGATTATACGTACTGGCTGATCTTGTTTTACTGACTGTAGAACAGAGCGTTGTAAAATGTACATATGTTGGCTATTAAGATATTGTGACAAGCTCTAGGTACATAGCAAAATTAAAAAAAAAAAAACAAAACAAAAAACCCACCACAAAACAACAGAAAATATGACTATGAGTCATTAGATGGCAATTTTGAGTCAGTACTGAGCAAATGCCCAGACTGATGCTCTATGTTGCTGGAGGCAGAGCCTTTCATGTCAGATATGGAACTGTGGTCCTGATTGCTTATAATTAAAGGGTCCCATGACACTTTCTTTGAGGAATTCAGGGAAATAAGGTCCAGCATCCTGGCAAGATTCCAGTGCTGGTAATTACATTATATCCCTCATTTTTTCCCCTTAAATTGCAGCTAGGGAAAAGAGTTCATCTGCTTTTTAACAGCTATAAGGAGAAAACCCCAAACCCCACTGTTCTCGTGTTGCTCATGGGAAGGGATGTAGCGCTTCTAATCCAAAAAAGACTGTGTGAAGTGCCTGTAATTGCACTTTGGGGCAGTGCAGGACAAATGTGAGGTATTGTTTTTAATCAAAATGTGAAAACCTGTTTTTTCTATTACATGGCTACATTACTAATTTTGTTTCAAAACCAGCATGTATTTATCATAGCAACCCAAAGCAGCAGAATTAAATAGGATGTTGCAGATTCTTCACAAAAATAATTTACCCATTCTAGGTGTCGTGATTCCCCCCGAAGAGATTCCGTTTTATTATATTGGTTAGAATATTTACCAGCTTTTAGAAAAAGTATTTTCCTGGGGTTCAGACCGTGCAGTCTTCACTGATCTTAATGTAGTGAGAATGCTGTGGATAGTCATCTTAATAGAGTTGGCAAAACAAAATTTAGTATAGATGGAAATCTTTTGCTGTCTCCCTTTGTTCAGCCCCTTTTAGGGCTACCGTATCTAGTGGCTATTTTTCTGTATTACTTGTATCATGTCAACACTTCTGCTGAAGCCCCTTGTGCTTTCCACCAACCTGGACTTCTGATACAATTCTCAAGAAACAAGAGAGACCAAAGAAGTGAGTGCAATTACAACGTACCACTTTGAGCAGCTGCCACAACATTTTTATCTAAACATCTGGGCATTTTTCCTTGCAGAATATAATGAAAAAGGAGAAGGGAATTGGAAGGCAGAGCTATACTACAGCTTGGGATTCAGGGTCAGGCTGCTCAAGAAATCATCCAAACCGTCCACCCTAACAAAGGATCCTGATTAGTTTTAAGCCTGAATAACTCTGATACCTTCTAGTGTGCCAGATGCTATTGCCCAAAATCCAAGAATTACAGAGAGATCATGTGTCCCTCCTTTATATATGTGTTAATAATGAAATACCTCACAGTCTCTTTGCATCCTCTGGGGGTGGGAGTATAGGGGTAGCAGGGAGAGCCTGGGTACTGCTACTAGAGTCAGCAGAAAATCACTGCAAAGTACAAATGTCCACAGACAGAAAGTCTTACTTTGTCACCTCTAGTTAGCTATTTCTGTCTTGAATTATTTTTAATGTGTAGAGCTCCCACCTTTTTTCTTTTTGTTTTATTGTCTCAGTGTTATTTGAGGGTTATAAGGATAGAAAAGTTGTCTAGGTAGTTTCCAGCACTCAAGAAGATAACAAATGCATTTTTAAAGCAGAACAACCTGAAGCTAGTTATTTGACAGGCAAATTGTTAACCTTTTCACTATGTAATGGTCCATGGACCTGAAGAAAAGAATAGGATGTGGATCACAGTCACTTTTATTTTCTCTCTTTATTCTTTAGAGATTCCACTCACCTCAGATTAAATGGCAATTCTTTCTTTGCTATTAAGTTTTCCAAAAATAGAGCCTAGGGTTTAAATATCATTTACATCACAGTCAAAATAATAATCACATAAATAAGAATTTATGAATAATTAATTGCAACTGCTATTACATTAGCACAGTACTATTTTTAATTTATGGGGACCACAATGGCATCTTTACTAACCTGGCAAGGGGCAAGTAGCAATTAAATTAGCACACTGATTAACTGATGAGTCATTGTATAGGCATACAGAGATTGATGGATTGATTGATGAATCTTTTCAATGTGATCGTGCCACAGCATACCTGAACAATAAGGAAAATCTTGTGTTACAAACAGTGTCCTCAACCACAAAAAGATGACAAAAGTCCCACAAATACAGAGAAGTATTGTTGATGCTATTTTCACTGAAAGGGAATTCTTTTGCTCTTCAACAAAGAAGGGATGAAATCTAAACCCTGTTGCAGCTGCCATAATCTGCTGAATGCTTAAAATTCAATGGGGAGAAAAGAGCTCTGCTGAAGTGCTCCAATAATGACACTTCTGCCTGAAGAGTAACCGAAACTTTCAAAACACTCAGAATGTGCCCATTTTTACATTCCTGATAGTGAAAGAAAATACCGTATTTTTCTTCTGAAAATGTCAGAAAAGATACGCACTCTAGTTTTGTGCCTTTTTGTTCTTGTTTCCCTACCCAGATGTCTACTAATTCGTACAGCTCCATGGAAACAGAATAACTCATTAAAAAACATACCGAAAGACTGAGGAGCAGTTACAAAAGGGAATTTGAAAACGACACTTTTGGTTTTGTGTTTCTTTCAGGTAGTAGCATGTGAAACCAATACCTAAAATGTACTTAAAAGCAGCAAAAATTAAAAGCTTGGATCTCCATTTTTCTATGATAAATTATGCTGGTATTTCAAAGGAAAATATTGCAGACGAAAGTGGTTGGATTTTTCAGACAAAAATAATTTCTCATTTGGCTTGCAGAATTGAAGCTTTACAGAGAAACATGGTGTTGCTTTCAGCAAAAATGGAATTACTGGTCATCATCCGTGAAAGGGAGCACATGTACACCTACATCCAACAGGTGGGCAGTCACAAAGCTCGTATGTGATGTTTGAGAGACAGGTTGATACTGCTATTCTCCCTGATTCAGACATATAACTTCATCTTTATACTCTTGTTTTCATCCCAAAAGATACGGGTTTTACTCCAGTACAGTACTGGGAAAAGCTTTGAAATACCAGAGGTGCTTTAAGAGTGAAAACTTTTTTTCCTTTCTTGCTTTGCTTTCAAGACCTAAATATTGCCTACAGATACAAAAAAAATTTATATGACTTATTATCTGCTTTCTATTCCCAAATTATTCAGATAAGAGTATTATGAAAAAGACGTTCATGCTACGAATGTTCATCCTAACTCTATACAAATTTATACTCTAAATTGTCTATTAAAGATAGAACATATCTTTATTCTACAGTTTAGATTTTAATAATTGCCTTTTATTTTGTTCCTCAAACTGATTTCTTAATACCAAAAGATGTGTAGAATAACACAAAAAGAAAACAAATGCTCTAGCAGAAAAGATGAAAGTTCAGTTATGAAGGAGGGGATAGAGATGTGTTTATTTAGTCATCAGATCAAATAAGATGAATAAATACAGACAGCTTCAAGGTTCTTCATTCCAGAGTGTAACTGTAACTCTTCAGACACGTGTCTTTTAAAATCAGATGTCCCTTCAAATTCATGCAAACCATTTTGCTCTAATACCTACATCTATACCTGAAGATGAAGGGAGAGTCATGCAACCTAAATGAAGTGTTAACAGAGAAAGGTAGCTGGGACATTTCCACTGTCATCAACAAGGAGGAAGACAGTGTTTTGCAGACAGCAATCAGATCTTCAGTGGGTCATTGTCTGGAGATGTGTACCTAGTTCCACTTTTTATGTGGGTAGCTGAGGGCCACCACATTTCCCATCTGGGAATTTCTGTACAGAATCAGTCACAGATTGGTTGAGGTTGGAAGGGACCTCTTCAGGTCATCTTGCCTTAGTCCAACTGTGTTTCATACACAGCTTCTCGGAGAGGTTATGCTTTGGTTAAATGACTTGGAAAGGCGGGGCTGTTGCCAACGCTCCGATTCCCAGATGTCTGGGACAGCCCCTGAGCAGCTCCAGGGAAGGAGACTGCTGAAAGAGGAGTTTCAGGGCAGAACAAACCCAGGCCACTTCCCTGCACAAAGGCTGGCACCAGGCAGACGTGAGCACGGTGTTTCGACAACTCCATTGAATTGCATAAAGGCCTGCCTATCTCTGAGGCAGAGTGATTAAAAAAATGCAGAGAGAAGCAGAGGCAGCAGGCAACAAAGCAGCCAGGTGGAAGTACTGAATCTGCGAATAAAAGCACGTCTCTTTACCATACTGTGCTTCAGGAACAGTACTTTGACACAACCCTATTTATTTCACAAGGTAAGTACAAAGAGGGATTCAACCTCATTGTCATATTCTCCTCGAACACAAAGGATCCTCAGGACTCTAATTACCAGCTAACTTCTCACATCAAGAAAATAAATTGCCAGTAGGAGACACAGAATTTATTTTTAAGAAGATAAAATTGTGAGCAGGTTTTTCTTGATGAAACACAAAAGAGCAGATGCGAGCATGTTTAAAAAAACTCCGAAACGGACACAGTGATTTTAAATAAGACTAAAAAGACAAGAGTTGCAAAAGGGATGAAACCAGCATCTGGTGGTTTCTGAGAAAACGAGAAGCTGACTTTAGAAATAATGTTAAACCTTTGTTGGATTAGCAGTTATCAAAGGCTTCAGTAGAAAAGCATCAGAGAAACTAATGAAGTGTCCAGCAGCCTGCCTGTCATAATTTCAAAAGTTTTCCATGAAATAACAAATGCTAGTCAAACTTTTGTTCTGAATTTGCTAATGGAACGGACCTAAAACTTGAAGTTAAAAGCTCAGAAATCATGTTTCACAAACACTGTATAAGTTAGTCATCTGGATACAAAATTGAGCTTGCCATAATACTTTAACAGATTTTATATATATAAGACATCTATTCATAATACACTGACACTCAAAGGAAGAGACATGAGGCTGTTCCAACTCAAAAAAAAATTTTTTTTTCTTTTTCCAGAGGAAGGGCTTTCTTTGAATTACCACCAGAACGAACGGTTGTAGGGAACAGGAATGGGGTTCCTAACACTCACTCCAAATTGGCTACCCGTGTTAGACCTCTGGGGCACAAGGCTTTCTCCAAAAACTTGCCAATACTATGCAGACCTGGCACAATCCTTATAATACATGCCTCAGTCTAAGTAGTTAATTTGAGTTGGCCAAAGCCCAAGCAAGAGAATGAAGCTGCTGTCAGGGAAGAGAAACAAATGCAAAGGCTGTACTGACAAATTCAGCGTGCTATACCCACTACTAGCCTATGTGCTTTTAAGGAATTAAACAATTACAGGATGACTTGCTACTTTTAGCCTGGTTATTAGCTAATGTATATTAGCTATACTAGAAGCAACATATTTAAAAATTATGTGGGGCTATTTACCCATCTTCAAATTGAATGGAAATAAACTTAATTTGTTTACAAGTAGTAATTCACATTGACTTTACATTTATAAAATGAACACTGAGGTGATACAAAATTACTGGATCCAGTGGATCCTTGAAGAAATGAAGAGCTTTATTATGATTCTAGTGCAATACTAGTGCATATTTGGGTCTGCCATACTTACATCAATTTCTGCACAGACTGAGTGAAAAACCACTTCTGTTATCAGCAGAGAAAATTCATTCCTGAAGAGAACTCTTGCAGGTGCTTCCGTTTTAGCATTCCTGCTTTTGAGATGCTTCTAGAGCTGAACAAATATACTAGAGAAGGACAAGAATGAAAAAGAACATGATCAGGCAATCATTCTTTACAATAAAAATGTGGATTTGGCAGGTTTTTTTTTCCTTTTTTTTTCTTTTTTAGAGAAGAAAACCAAACACAAGGTGATGGTCACACTTCAGTTATTAAACTTCTTTCAGTGTTACCTATGTTGGAAGAAGCTTGGGGCCAGGGTGAGCTTCATTCCCTTTCAAGAACCCTCTTGAGTCATAAATCTCAGAAGGAACTTAACAGATGGTTTGAAATTTTGCAGTGTTGCAATAATATAACAGGCTTGAGTTCAAGTAAGGTAACGCTAAAGCCTTAACCCTTCAATAGTTCCCCCACTGGACAACGATAAGTACTGCCCTAAGTAGAAGAACAAATAATTCATTGTTGAAAGGAACATTTGTGCTCCAGAAGACGTGGTTACTTGTCTCAACAATCACAGAACAGAAAAATCTTCCAAAACAAATGCAAGTTTGCTCCAAAGTAGGTAAGAAATAAACAAACAAATAAACAAAACCAAAACAATTCCCCCCAAAACTCTAATAGATTTGTTAGCAAATGACTTAAACACTTGGGAAACACAGTCACTCTGAAGTCTACCGTGAGTAACAGAATCAAACATTTCCAACTGTGACAAGAGAGTATAGTAGGGATAGCTACATGAGTTGCTTAATCCACTCTCAGACTCCCTGAAGTGTCTTAGAATTTGGCTTGCATTGTTGTAAAAGGTCTCTATCTGACTTTGATATGGAGATTGGTTTTCTGACTTTCCAGAAATACTGAGCCAACACCGAACATCATTCCTGGCAGATCATGCTGAAGACTCATTTTCTCAAAGGCCTTTTCCTTTTAAATGCTATGGATATATTTTCTGTCTCCTACTTTTACAATATCATCAAGGCACATCAGCAAGTTCTTGCGGAAATAAGAAAGAAGGGGATGGTTAACAACATAATATTGTCTGTCTTCTCTAAGGACTTAACATGCGATAAATTGTAAGATTTTGATGCAAATTTGTGGTGCTTCATCACATATCAAGAGAAAGCTTAAAATAAAGCAGATCTGAACATATAGAACTGTTACCTAGGAGTAGGCGAGAGGAAGCTGTGTTTATGGGTATGGGTGCTGCCTGAATGCAGTGAAAAATGTGTACGTGAACAAAGAAAGTTATGAACTTGTATTATGATTTAAAAATTGCTGGTGACAGTCCTTCCAAAAGCCATACCCAAGCTTTAGAATAAATGTATTTTTCTGTTGACTTAAATGCTAACAGAAAGTAGATTGTGAAGACACAGACTGTAATCATTAAAAGGTTTGCTGTATTTAAGGATGAGGTTATCGAACACTAATTTACACAACAAGCTTTCAGACACCTTCGTCTAGCCTGTCATCCTATGCTACATTATAATCAATACAGAGAAATTAGCTCCTCCAGAGGGTTATTAATTTTATTCTGCCTGAGAAATGTGAGAAGACTAACTGCTCAAGATAGAACTGACCCAAGAAGAGTGAGCTAGATCTTTCCACAACTTGACTCACAATAAAATAAGCGTGAACAGAATTGCTGTATTTCCACAGTGACTGAGAAAGGTAGGTATTGTACAGAGGCTATAGAAGACCTGCTGTCCTTCCAAAATTATATCATGTCCTGGGGTTTCAGGTCCCAGTTTAGAGCCTGATTTTCAGGGGTGCAAGGCACCCACTGGGTGTCCAGATTCAAAGCAGGATTTTGCAGGAGAAACTAGTTAGACTTCATGCCTAAGAACAAAATGACAGATCCTCAGTCTATTGATGATCCTTGGCAGAGATCAGGTCTTTCTTTTTATGCACATATCAGAATAAGCTGTTTAATCAAATCCATCTATTGTTCAATTAAAGCAATCTATCCAGCAAGCTCGTAGCAAATAGCCAGGCACCTATTGGTGTAGCTATGGTCACAAAGAATTTCAGGGAAATCCTCCAGGTTAAAAAAATATTAAATTTAACGGCAGGATGTATTTCTCTTTTCTATATAAAGGACGTGAAAGAAAAGTCTACTCTGTCTTAGATCCTTACTGGTGTTTAACCGCAATGTCAGTCTCCACTGTGAAGCTATTACATCTCAATGAGAAGCTTTGTAAGAAATTGATATTTCAGTGAAGTTTTACATCAGTGTATGTGGTTCATTACAAAGTGAAATGTGCTCTTTTGCATTTAAATGGGCAAGGAGATGAAAACATTAAATTGTGGTTCATTACAAATAAACATAAGACTGGCCATTCATTATACTCTCTCCCCCTGACTCAGCTGGTGCGCAACCAAATCACTAATACAAGCTGGGTATATGTGAAAACCTGGTATCTTGATACCACTTGATAGGTTTGTGCCTTTACTACACTTACAGAAAGATGTCGATTTGCATCCTGCAGAGTAACTAATATTCTGTAGCTAATTGTGTGCACTGCCATGACAGAACATCTAAAGAAGGACATTACCGCATACGTCTCAGAGGGAATAGGAAGATACTTCATTTATAGCCACCCATCTGTCCAGTCACGGCAGAATTACATACAAGCACAAAGCACAAATTGGTATGTCCTTCAGGAACAGCTCTCCCAGCATAACAGCCTGGCTCCCTGCACAACTTGACTCACTTACCAGTTGTGTTACAAGATTCTGTACATTGTATGTTTGATGAAAGGCACAAAAATTTGAATTAGAGCATTAGAGGAGCAACAATTATTTTTTTTTTTTTCCCAATACAGTATTTATGTTGCTGATGTCTCCCAGTGGGACATTATCCTGTAAGTGAAAAAAACTGCAATTTTCAGCTTCAAGAGGTCTTGCCCAAATGTTGCTGACCAAAGATGAATGTTCTGCTGGAGCACAGAAAATAAGTTTCTTTGCAGATTTAAATGACCCAGAGATTTTCTACAGCAATTAAATGTTAAGAATATTGATAACTTATAATTCATCAGAAACATGAAAGTAAAGGGAAGTCATTAGTGTGCAGACTTCTCAGAGGCATGCTCAATAAACACATCTTTTTCTAAAGAGTCAGAGAAAGCACTCTTCTTATGTGTAAGCAAGGGACTCCACAGGGCATCCTACCACCACACTGCAGATCACTGACGTCCTGAAGCTAATGCTGACCAAGCTTCTGTGTCTGCATGAGGCACCTCAGCCTGATACACATGTCCTTACAAAAATGCAACATTACACCAAAGAGAGAACATTTCTCAGCAGGAATACGGTTTGGATGTGGCATCGTACCAATGCAGTTGCATTGCTTCTAAATTACTTAATTGTAAGTTATGTTCCATGATTCCAGAGTTGGTGGGAGATGTTGCCAGCTTCAGCGTTTCTGCAGTGGCTACCATTATACAGTATAGTTGTACGGTGCTGTCAATGCAAAATTAGATGAGCCTTGGAAAAACATCTTTATTGCACTTTCAGATAATCTGTATGCTGAACAACTGCCCTTCCACCCATTAAAAAAAAAAAAAAAAAGGCAAAAGTTTGTTCTGTACTATGTGCTGACTTATTTGCAAGCACAGATGTGTTTGTGGGAGGCATTTTCATGTTTATGTTTCTGGCAATAAGTGTCTGATAATTCCTATCACCCTATATGGATTTCTGCTTCATACAGTTTTAATCTATTCTGTCTCTTCTTCTGGCTGTTCAATCCAGACGGGACTTCCTCCATTTCTTTATGAAGAACAAATGCAATTCCATTCAAATATTATTACTCACATGATGTTAGTGAAAATAGCTTAACCAAAATATGCAGAGCCAGAATACAATTTCTTTTTGCTCACATTTCTGATATTTCCGTGACTTTTAAGAAGTTACTGTATCGATTAATCAGTTATATCTTAAATTTTGTATCTATAATGTGAGTCTTGTATATGATTTTTGCTTAGAGAAAAACGTTCCGTTCAGTAAGCAAAACAGTGTCTTAGTTAAAACTGTAAGGCACTAACACAGGCTTTGGTCTCCCCTTCCCAATGGAAAAAAAAAGGGGAAAAGTGACAGAAAAGAATGAGTTGTCTGAAGAAAACCCTTTTTCCTTTTGTTGAATGAACACTGAAAGCCCACCCTACATGGCCACCATCACTAGGGAGGTGGGGAATGGATTTCCAGGTGTCCTGGGTAAGGGAGACTCATGAATCTGTGTCAGGGAAAGCTGCCATAAGGAAGCACATTCAAGTTCTGTGGACACTCCAATATGCAAAGGAGAGCCCTGAAAAGAGGTGGGGAGGGTGAAAATTGAAGGGAAGGGGTTTAAATAGCACAGTGAAGATGGATACATACACGGAGCTGCTTGCCTTGGCGAAGGAACGTACACCACCAATGTAGGAGGCAGAGGTGGGAAATGAGGAGATACTAAACTTCTGCAGGATAAAAAACTGGTGAGTTAGAAGGATGGCACATGAGGGCCCCAGTGATATGGCGTAGGGGAGGAGGAGAGGAGCAAATGAATGCAAGGAGTTCTGGCTGCAGGCAGTGAGCTTGAACCTGCTTATGAAAAGTTATGAGCCAAGTTATGAAATGTGGTCCACTCTAGAAACATTTTGTATAAAACATTGCATAACTGGGCCACCAAGATTTAGTATCTCTACACCACAAGTCATTAGAAGTACACAGACAAAAATCAATCATGGAAAAAGCCCAGTCCAGTGAATATATTTTGCACTAATTCAAAAGATTTTGGCAATTAAAGTAAAGGTTTGTAGAGGTTTAAAAAAATGTAAGAGAGTATGTCCCCAGCAATAGTGAAGCATATGTGAGAGGTCCTTGTTTCAAGTACAGAATGTTTTACTTTTAGATCATGCTACTTCAGCAACAAAACCAACTAGTGACACAGCAGCAAAACAGGAATAATCTATTTAAAAAAAATAGGAAGAGACTGGTCAGACAAAACAAGAGAAAACAAAGCAAAAAAGACAAACCTATAAATGCCTTTGGACCAGAAACTGAGAGACACAGTTAATTGCTTAAATATATCACAGACATACTCTTAATCTAGCCAAACGTGTGGTAGTTCATATCAATTTGTATTCATATCCATTTGCAGTCTTTGTGTTCTTTCTCTGGCATGCAAGCTACAGAATTTCCCAAGCATATCTGCCAATTAGGAAGGGGTCAACTTTCCAGGTTATGTTAAACTTAAATTTTGCTCAGATTAAAAAAAAAAAAGTTACTGTGTCAACTAAAATTGTTGACAGCAAGGCATGCACTTAACCAGCGTTCCTGTCTGAGGATAGTTCAGCTGTGGCATGTTACTAGGTGTTTCTGAAGCTCAGTGCAGTAAACAGGAACTAATGTTCCCAGAGGGGTAAAAGGTTTACAAAATATTTTTTTAGATACCAAACATTGCATCTTTGGCATCTTGTCATCAATCTAACAGCTAAAGAACTGTCATTTTGAGTAGCATCCTTGAGGAAATGGGCATTTGGTGGTTTTAATAAAATCCCAGATAAAACGGGAGACAATTGTCCGGAAGAATGTATTTCAAAGTGCACTGCCTCTGCAACAACTTTAAGGGAGCCACATTGACATCTTTTGCATTACTGAAAGAGTGACAGGCAAGGACAAAATAATGTGTAGCACTTCAGTAAAATGGATTTTTAATTTTTTATTTTTTTTTTTTATTTATTTCAGGAATGGTAGAGGTGGGAAAGAAACATGCAGTGGTATTGCTAAAGTATAATAATGACAATGTAAGTGCCAACCTATCTGGACCAGTAAAGTCAAAGCAAAAGAAAGTGCTCTCTGAAACAGTGCTGACCCCATACTTTAATTTCAAAATCATTACATTAGCAAACTGAATGATAAATTTTCAAAATATTTATTCTGAGGGGACAACTTTTCATTTTAGACGTCAAGCTGTCAGTCCAAGCAGATGATTCAAAATGAAGCTTCATTTGATGGTTGAAGTACCCTCACTAACACAAGAGGACACAGAAGAGTAGGTCTAACTGTTGTAGGGCTCTTTGGGGGTATGTTAAATTTATGAAAGCAAAACAAACAGACTGGTGATTGACACGAGAACTGTGTCACTGTCAGCTCTCACTAGTAAGAGATGTACACCATGAAGCTTTCTGAGTGATGTTGTGTGGGTATTTTAACCCAATTTTATTTTAAAGACAAACCATGCTCTAAATGACTTAATAGTAGTAAAAGACTTCACTGCTGTTTCTCATCCCACAGTTTTTTATATCTACTAGGCCCACTCCTACTACTGATAACTGGCAAAACTCCCATAATTTAGCACAAAGAACCACAGACCATTTCCTAATTAATCCCCTAAACTCGGAGATAGACCTCCAGTAATGCCAGGGCAAAGATTATCATGTATCCAGAATTCTTCCTTATGCCACAGGGTCCTAAAGCAAGAATTTGATGGAATACTGAGACTTTTTACAGCCGCTAAGAATAGAAACACTGTCACGTCATTAAGTAGGAGAATGCAAAATATTTTGGTTATGTGGGTGGAGGGGAAATTTGGTTGCAAATATTCAGTAACAGTTTGCAGGAGGTAATAGAATTTGGGGGAGCAGGAAAGCCCATGACTGTTGTCTTTCCGTGTCCCTTCCAGCTGAGACACCTCCCCTGTTGTTTTTCTGTGGCACGGGCTATGGAAGGTAAACTCCAAGTATGTAGCCCAAGTTCGTCCACAGTTGCAACTGTGGTGTAACTGAATATCATGGCTGTGCCTGTGTGCACACCCAGTAATGAATTTACTGGGTGGCCCAGGACTTTCCAGGCCAGTCGTCTGCACGGATAAGCTAATGGACTGGCTGGAGACAAGGGACTGACTTGAAGCTAAGTGACTGACTGGACTTCGAGCCACCTTCCATCACGATTAATTATTTCACTGAGGAGCTACAGTTACAGGAGCTCTCCATGTGGGAATTTCAGAGAGTTCTAGAGATCCCTTCAGGCAGCTCCTGCTGTGCCTCGTTCAATTTGTGAGCTTAAATGTCTTGATTAGTGTCCTGAATAGAGAGTCCCAGTAGAAACTTGCCACAGATGCAGAAATGTTCATGTAGGACAGTCTTTTGCACATACTTTTAAGACGGTTAGGAGATGTTTTCTATGTCATTTAAGATAGCTCCTGAAAATGGACTGTGCATGGACTGGAGTGGTCAAGTAGCACTACAAGCCAGTATAAGAGTGGTTCAGGGAGTCTTGTCCAATCTATCAATACCATCACAAAGACCCTTGCAATGAAGATTCCCATTTCCATCCAGACAGCAATCAACTGTTTGGATGATTTCATTCCCAACAAAAGTATTACCATATGCCAAGGTCCAGTGTTGTTTTTTTTTAAACAAGTAGTCTGTCCATAATTGCTCATGCAAAAATTACTTATCAAAGAAGCATCATTCAGAGAAGGTATGGATCTGGTTAAGCTCTCCAAACACCTCGGGGAGGGTGTTAATGCTGTTTCTTCAACTGCGTACCCATGAAGGATGTGTTGGGGTAAGGAATCACACACATGGGAACTGCAGAATGACTAACTCTATTTCTCACCTTGCCATAGTTTGGGTTTCCACAGAATCCATAGAACTGTAAGATCATATATAGAAAGAGTTGGCAATAACGTATTTAAAATACAGCTCAAAATTGCAAACTGAGAGCTGACTAGTATTTGTTCTACAGGATTCAGCACAAAGCTAGGAGTTGGGAAATGGTAAAACCTGTGTGACATCTGTCAAGAAAGGCAATCTCCCTAATTCTGCTTTACTCTGTCTTGTAAAAAATCTTCAAACCTTAAAAGCCAATAAAGTCATTTTTTTCACACAAACATTTTCACACAAACTCAGACAAAAGTTTCCAAAACTCAAGTCTGAACAATTGAATTAATAAAGCCCTTGTCACCAGCATCGAGTTTGGAAGTGTCATTGGTAATAGTGTACCATGTCAGTTAATAAGCTTAAATGTACGTAAGGTGATCTTTCCCTATTTGGATATGTGCACGTCAAAGCCACTGTTAAGGAACTCTGATTTTTTTGAATTTTAAATTACCACAAAGATGACATTTAAATCATTTAGATTTGCTGTTTCTTATTATCAATCCAATATTTCTAGGAAGAATTATAAAGGATAGACTCAAAGATGTACACACTTCCTAAATGAGCAATGAAGTTTTGAGTAAACTTCAAATCAGAAAAATCAGCTAACATCTGGAAGAACACTAGAAGTCCACAGAGACCTCTTTCTACTCATCTGCTTAAAATATGCAGTTTGAGTTTTTGTGTTATTAAACTGCACTTAATATATTCGGCTTCTTTACAGGTTTTCGGTATCTGGAACTATGAAACAGTCAAGGATGCTCCAGTCTGGATAAGAGATAGAGGAAAGACATAGAAGTCGATTAAATTTTCAGTGATGTGCAGAAGGTGCATATAGACTGTTCATTCTCTTTTCTGATACAGGGAGTGAGGGAATGACTTACTATTAAAACAAACAACAACGATGACAAAAAAAACCACAACTCAAAAAAGGAAGGAAGGAAGGAAGGAAGCAAGGAAGGGAGGGAGGGAGACATACATACATAACTTGTCTCACATAACATGAAATTAAGGTAAGGAACTCCTTGTAAATTTTTCTCAAAGGTTCCAAAACTGACGGGACAAATTAATGGCAAGAAAGCCCATCTGGGAATCATTAAATACGAACCTACCATTATGGTGAAAGAAGTCCTGGGAAAAATTCTGTGCAGTGTTGCTGTCACTCTTCCCTACGCTGTCAATACCCTATTATTAACCTGTTTTAGTCAAGATACAAACTGGATGAACATTTGGTCTAATCTGATATGCCCCTACATATATTCTTATATCATTGTCTTGTGCTTTGAAATCTCCAGGTATTGTAAAATAATATCTATCTTCTGGTTTTTGCTATTTTTTAACCATTATGTTTGCTTAATACTTACAGAAACCAAAATAAAAATGTGAAATATTTCTATTCCAGAACTCACATGTGAAAATCTCAAAGAGCGAATGGGTACATTCTACAGCTAAAAAGATCTCTCTGTATTGAAAAAAAAAAAAAAATCAGTCACAAGCGTTAGATGTCATCTTTAGATATGTGTATTTTCAGCAGCTGTTGTAGCATCAGCAGCTCCTCTCCTCTATGGCCACTGAATAAAAAACCTGTCCTGAAAAATACTTTACTGAAAATTATAGGAAGATATTAACGTGCAAACAACAGAGAGATTATTTCGAAGTGCTCCTCCACAGCTCAAATAAGCACTGTTAAATTCCTATATGCTGATGGCTACTCCAGGAACAGCAAAGATACATATACATCAGTAAAATTAAAGATCTTAATTTGGTATCAGGAAAACCTATATTTTGTATTTGTAGCAGTGGACTACTCATCAGTCTACCACTTTCTCCCTCCTACATATGATATGCTCACCTTCTCAGCAAGAAACCACTGATATTACATGTTCCCTTAAGCCTTTTTTTCCCCCCTTCCCTTGTATTTCCATTTGGATTATTTTCTCATTTCCACTTCTTGATTACTCCTCCCCTGTATTAAAACCAGCCTTTTAATGAACCATCAGCTTACCCTGGCAATCCTGCAATATTGCACTGAGTACAGCACTTGCATTTGTACTTCACAAACATCCTGACATTTTTATATGATTATTAAAAGAATAAACTTTGAAGAATGGTGCATTCAAAGTAGCGATGTCTAAGAAGGAGGAGAAAAGACTTACGTATACTCACTAGACTGCTTCTTCCAGATGTATTTTAAAAAGTTAAAAAACCACCAACAGTAATGTTTTCAAGTTAATGGATTAACAACAAACACATGTAATAGATGAATGATAATAATTTTAAACCACTGGCAATTTTTTCTATTTGTTTATGGAAGTAGTGTGGATAGGGAGCAGTGACCTGCAGAGAGACACATTAAACACTGCAAATTTGCAAAAATCTGCAGAGGAAGAGTGTTTGTGGGGAACCAGACTGTGAAAGAACATTTCAGTAAGAAATTATGTTACATGTTTACTCCCATTTGTTAACGTGCACCAACCATAACACTGCAATCACACTTCATTGTTGCCTTTTTTTATTTACTAATGTGCTGAAGGCAAAGTATTTACAAAGTATCTCCATACACACTGCATAAAAAAAGGTGAAAAACTGTATCCTGGCATTTCCACACCAATTCACCACATCAAATGAGAGATTGTGGTACAGCCTGGAGATGCTGAGCCTGTGCGCAATTTCTCATCTGTGAACTTCGGTCTATGTAATCAAGAGATACACAATTCATTCTTGCACCTGTAACCATCCCTGTGGCCCCTCCAAGAAGTCAATTCCATGTACTGGTCTCAACACGATTACTTTATTGACATTTCTCAGCTGAAAGACTTTTGCAAATACCATCCAATTTTCCAGCTCTTTCTGAAAGATCAAAAGATGCCCCTTGCATAGTAGACAGGAATTTACACTGATGAGTGCCTATTGTCTTGAATACAAATGCTGCTCACGGTGTTTGCCCAAAGATAACTGTGCATTTCTCTATAATAACTAACTGCAGTTAGACCACAAAAGCATACTCATATTGGAGATAAAATATGTTTGTGCTGGAGAATACCTTTTGCTTGAACAACCCCCGGGCTAAGATCTTCAAGGCCTCCTAATTAGTGAGGATGGCACTGAGCTTGAAACCTGTCATTCCAAACAAAACAGCTGGAAAGGGCAGATTATTTCTGCTTGGAAATGATGATGACCATGTTAGGTTATTGCTGCAGGTAATAGGTCCTGCAGGTTGAGATCTGCTTCTGGCATAGATCTGTAAGTAGCAAACCACTCCAGTCCCTGAGTTCATTCATGCAGTGGGAGGCAACCTAATGGACTTCACAACCAGAGGACAACCTGGCCAAGGCACTACCTAAAGTTTTCTAAGACTTTCTTTCAACTATAGAAATAAGTTCCTATTTAGCTAAACCTTCCAGATAGTGTCGCTTTCTCAAATTACCACATTACCTAACCTATAGTATTTTAGCTGTCCACATCAGATTGTTGCTATTTCTGATAAAAGTCACATATTGAGGTTAGCAATAAAGCTCACTTTATCATATTACTCTCTGTGGGATAATTACTAAATTGGCCAAGAATACAAAAGTACAGCATTGTTCATACATTAAGGAAAGTCATAAAATCAAGAGGCTTCTGAGGTAGAATACAGCCGCAGCTGGCACACGAAGAGTGCAACATCTGCAATTCCGTCTACAAGGTTGTTTGCAAAACTACACAAGGGATGGAACGGAACGCAATTGTTCCATGGCCTTCCCTTGTGACGAATAGCAGATATGGGAATGAGATGGTACTACGGAAGAGATAAGCTGCCTACTTGCTTACTACGAAACAGATAAGCGGCCCTACTCGCTACCTGAGCCAACATTTCGTCAAATGTTGATGAAATGCTGTCCTTTGTGCGAACTTTGCTCATTACAATGTACCAAAACACACCTCCATCCCAGAGGCTACCTGCCCCCAAGGTGCAATCACTCCTCCTTGAGTACACCAANTTATTTGCACATGCTTTGCAGACAGCGTATTTATCACCAGCAATCCTAAGAACCTATATATCTGTTGTTTAAATAAACTGCACTGTTTAAGTGGCTAGTCGTTTCGGTTTCTTACTGAACGCGACCAAAGACTCAAGATTGGCCGTGCTAGTTCATGAGCACGACTAGACTGAAGGTGCAGTCCACTACTGGTGTATTCAGATCATAATAGTTTAATACGTATTAAATGTAATTGGACTGATAGTGCTGAATTGGGCATCACTCAGAATTTAAACCTAGCCGCACCTAGCCTCCCACCTCGGTGAGGAGTGTTAGAACGCAAGGGGGTTTATTTTCTGCCAAAACCGCTTTGCCCCTTTTCACACAACACTCTCTTGAACAATATGTTTAGAAGATGTGAAATTAATTTATAGCTTTTTTTTGAAAACACTGCTAGGGAATAAGGCATTTTCAAATATGTCTCAGAATCTCTCACATTTTCGGTGATCAAAGGGATGACATTAATTTTAAAACTAGTCAGAAAGAAAAGTTGTAGGACTTCAACTACCATATGCTCACTAAATAATGAATAATATACAGAAAAAAAGTGATAAAAGTTATTTTGAAAAAGTAAAAAAAATCATATTATGATCTCTGTGCTGCATAACACATATGGTTGAGGGGATTAATTTTATCCCATTGGACACTTATACCAAGAACAAAAGGGTGAAAAAAGATTTTAACAGGATATGACTAGCAAACAAGATACTTAATTCTTTCAAGGGGTGATGCAAAGCATATCCTTCATGAGTAACTTACTGAAAATACCATCTGCTTCATCGTGTATGCACAACAGTATTAAATGTATTCTTATGTAGACTTGTATCTTTGTAGTGTTTTTAAGAATGTGTTCTACATGTCAGATTAGAAAGCAGCATTACTAGAAATAAAATTTAGGCACATGTCTAACAACATCCCTAAAGTAATCTAAATACCTACACAAACATGAAAATAAATTGTAGGTACTGTAATGCTTATCCTCAGCTCTGATGCAAATATTTTTAAACCAGTACTTTGCATTTTGAAAAGGCTCCTTGTACTGAATAAAACTTAATAGCAATTCCAAGAAATACAATTTTTTAAAATATTCAGAAAATCTGAATACATGCAGATGTTGTAAAACTGGACATTTATTTCAGCACAACTACAGTGGAATAAAAAAAGTTCTTTTTTCTATTCTTGTTATTAAACCAATCCGATGCAGAGCTATTTTACTTTTCTATTTGAATTCTGATTAATTCAACTTAATGTTATCAATCCAGAAAAAAGAAATTATATCTAGAAATCATACAAGAGGGTATGCATAAAATGCTTTTCAGTTGGATATTCTTGCATGGCTTTGGGAAAAAATATGTGAACATATTTACCAACTCCTGAATATGTAGAAATGTAATAATCACTCCATTTTATTAATGGAAATTAGAACTCAAGTAAGTTACCTCACAAGAAAATGTCAATGCCTTGTCTCCTGTCCCATACCTATACTTCCTTATTTTTTCAGATCATTTGTTTTAGTAGCACTTGATAGTTTTTACAACTGCAAGTCAGATGAATTTGGCTTGTCTAGATCCCTATTTAAAGATTTTCAGTGCTTTAAATGCTTCACCCTTCTTATTTATTCCACACCTTATAAATTCAAACAGGAACTATAAGATGGCAGACAATTTTCTCCAAGCATATCTTCTGGTTTAGGATGGAAATATAGAAATGCAAGTAATTTCTAACACTTCTCTGACTCTTTAGTAATGTGATTTTACACTTTTCAGCAAATCTACAGAAGCAACTGAACTCACCACTTAGAAGACTTTTTTTGTATTTCAGAAGCTAAAATTCATCAATCAATGGAAAGAAAAGAAACAGATCATTGCTTATGATATCCATGATTATGGTGGCATGAACTCTAGAAAGTTTAGACTAAGTACTTTCAGTTAAGAGAGAATTCGAGGTGAGTTTTCCAAGAATTCTAGAAAATGGAGGAGAACTCCTGGTATCTTAAAACTTCTCATTATAGTAGTCTGAACATATGGTACAGATGGAGATTCCACCGAGTCCTACGTCTTATCCTTTGGTTTATAATCAATCCAGTCTTCATCCAGTCTGTCTTATTGCTCTAGTTCCTAGAGTCTGCAGAAAGAGCTCCTAAACTAACAGCGAATATGGTTGGTTGAGGATGTCTTCTTACTGCACACCTAACTGCTCTTTCCTACCTGCCCTGGCTCCAGCGTACAGACTAAACATGGCACAGCAAGTCAATGGAATTAGCTCCAACGTTTAATATTCCTCATGGTATGGTATACAAAATGTGTTGACTTCATTTTTAGAAGATGAATTATAGGGGAAAGAAGCCTGAAGTCAGGACTTTTTTGTGGATATATATTTATCATTTTATACATATGTTTTATATATATGTGTGTATGTCTGTGTTTATGTTTATTTATACAAGCATATGAAATGTTATATATATAGTTGTGTTTGTATAAAATATATATACACATATACATACATATTAAAAATTTATCGACAAACAGTAAGTAAGAGGGAAGAAAATTACTCAGTGACCAACAGTGTTCCCTGTTTCTCATAGGAAATGAAGGGACAAGATAAGAGGAAGGAAGGAAGGAAAGAGAGAGGGAGGGGAGAAAATAAAAATCTTTTTTAGTGAACCTGCAAAATGTCTGCAAACATGACCCAGGGACCCTAGTATTCTCCTATAGATTACCATTTCAGCCTCCAGAGGTTATAAAATATTGTAAAAGGGTTACCAGCAAACATTAAATCACAATTACAGTTGCAGATCATTTTCACCAAACTGGAAGGCTGCCTGCCTTGAGGAAATGAATTCCACGTGTGGTAAGACTCTTCGCTGGCTTTGGCAGGTTCTCTGTTGCCTGTAAGGAGTTTCCTAATGATTTCAGGATTTCATCAAATTGTACGTTAGTAGTTTTATAGATCCTGTACATAGTATATAAAGTAATTGTTTAATATAACGCAAAGAGAAAAAATAAAATATCATAAATGCAGGCTCTATCTGTTCATAACAAAGCTATTTATAAATCAATCATATTCTGTAAATAAAATACAATCAAATATTATAAAATTGCATAAACTAATTTAAATATTGTCTGGCAGCTAACACAAAAATGCCCTGAAACAGGCTGAATATAGTGAAACTGAAAAATGATTCAATATTACTAAAGAATGAACTTAAGATATATGGAAATAAATGGGCCCAAATTCCATTTTTCTTGTAAGTACAAACATTTACTAGAGGCACTTCAAGTAACTTATGCACATGTTAGAAATTATCCTTCCTTTGTTTGTGACAGCTTCAAGAATTATTTTGCAATGATTGTTACATTAGATTGTGGCACTGATTTTTGCTTCTGCTATTGGGAATGTATTTTTGCAGCTACATAGCCTGTTTTGCATTCTATTGAGTGCAAACTTTGGAAGTCACATTTCTCATGCTCACTTAAAGAAGGTCATGTTAGTCATATAGTAATCTTTAGTCCCTAAGGTATTTGCATGCCCCACTACATTTGCTTTCTCCTTACTTCTACCATTAAGAATTATTTGTACCAGAAATAAAGATTCTTAAACTAAAATTACAGAAAGGTTTTAGGTTTTTTACAAAAGAATTACTCCCACGGCATTTTAAGATTTTGTGCCTTAGTAATATTTCTGTCTTTAATTCTGACTCCCTGTTCCACATTACAGCTGGCATTTTGGTCCTTGACATGTTGAGAGGTCTATTTTTTCAAATAGATTTGCAGTTCAACATGGTGTTTCTCTGCATCAGCTAACTTGGGCCAAATAGTCTGTATGTGGATATAACTCTGCTGAAGTCAGCCCTCTTATTCCATGACTGAATTAGTATTACAGGGAGTTCAAACTAAACCATAGCAAACCAATGCAATCTTCTTCTGATTGCATTAGCCATATTGATTCTTTGAAGTAGTGGGAGCAGACTCAAAATTGCAAGAGTATGGCTTCAAAAATATTTCATAATCAATGTGATTAGGTTTATCAATACCAAAATGAATGTCTGAACTTGACTCAAGTACAGGCATATCTGCTATCAATGACATGCATTAGTGCTGTTTCTGTCACATCTTGCCCAAAAGGGATTGAGCAGTTTTATGGACTTCCCTTTTTTCATTTAGCCCACTACAACCTTCAGTGACAAAATGCAGAAGATCCTCAGCAATCCTTAAGATACTAAGTCGGACTGTCAGTAAATACTGACTTTGCAGGCAATGGACACATACTTTTTATGACAAAGAAAAGATGACATGGCAGACTTCCAAGAGCAGGCATTACTCTTTACCTCCCCTAGTCTTTACTATATATATAAAATATATAATAATATATTCATATAATATAGATATTCAATATACATACTCAATAATATAAATATAGTATATATTCAATGAACTACATTGAATTTCCCTGTCAAAAAAAATCAACTGCACCAAAGACAGAAGGAAGAATTAGCTGTCACATGATATTCAAGTGCCATGTTCTCAGAAGGCACATTAGATGCATCATATATTAGAATATTATATAGTATAATACCAATTCTTGGAAAGACAGTTGGTTGAAGAAAAAATAATGGGATTGCTTTTTGAAAAGACACTCAGAAAGTCACTCATGAGAAATGCCACAGCTTAAGTTTTAACAGATTTTTCAAAAATAAAACTAACTAATTAAATAAAAACCTGAAAAGGTTACAGTGACACAAGCAAAACCCTTTTTTTTTTAAAAAAAGAAGATTCTTAGCATTTCAAGACAGGAGCAATATGATGTGCCTTATGTCATGCAACTGTTTAGGGGTTTTATTCTAAGACCCAAGATTTGAGAAATTGGTTTGAAAGTCCAACACTAAAATATTGATTTTCAGACCAAATCCTTGAAATCTGAGAGATATTTAGCCGTGTAACCACACAGTTATTAAATTTCAAAGCTATAAAGCTGTAAAAAAAAAAGAACATGTGGTGATAGAATCTTTTCCAAAAAGAACTATCTCTTACTTTCTCACCTTTCACAAGACGAAGGCACAAAATCCTAATCTTTTGTCACCCTTTGAAATCTCATCATCCCTCCTGCCTTTTTTAATCATGGCAAATCGTAGTAAGTGAAAAAGAACAGTATTTTATACAAGGAAATCACGCAAAGAGAAACTGACTGAGTAAAGCATCTGTAAGAGAAAGTTCTGTGTTGCAACAAGAGGTTAGGTGGGATCACAACTGACGTAGATGTCAGCTTCTACCTGTAGCTATCTTTTCGATACAGAAATGACTGAAAGGATTTTGTCAGGTTATGCCCCATCATCAAATTCATTGGAACGTGAAATGCAATGTTGCCTAAATCACGGAAGAAAATTAAATTAAGAACTATTAAAAAAAGCGACATAAAACCAATAAATTGCTGGAGTCCAGGCAAGTAGTCAGGGACATGATTGTATGTTCCCTTGATCTCATACTCTTCCTTCAGCATCTGATAGAGGTGGCTCTCAGAGGTACACTGTTATACTACATGTCTCTTTGGATTGATCCAGCACTATCACGCTTATGTTCTTATTGCAGATAAGGTGTTATATATATATTTTATTATTTTTTAAATAATAGTGTATTTAGTAGTGCTGCTGGCCCTGGAGCTGCAATATTAAATAATGAAAACTAAGACTTGTATAAGCTATTTTCTAGCATTAGAATGGAAGTGAGACAAAAGATAGATACGATAATTTCTTTAGGCGGAGCATATCTGTCCAAACCCTCAGTCATTTTTGTTTTATAAAAAATCACAACAGAAACAAGTCATAATCAACTACCTCCATTCCCTGTCAGCAACATCTTAAATATTCTCTTACAGTTATCTCCGAGTTCATATTTTTCTCTAGTTATACTTCGTGTCTAGATTTCCTCTGCTTCAGCATGACTTCTGTCCTTGTATTCCATTGACACAACTTTCCCAGAAAGATTCCCTGCGATTTTTCTTAGCCAAAACCAGAATCAGGACTTAATTTTCACCCTCCTATTTTTCAAATACTTCTGACACAATTTTTTTCTTGAAATAGTCATCTTTCAGCTTCTGAGATCACTCCTTTCTGCTTTTATTCCTACTTCTCTAATTTTGCTTTAACATAACACTGATATGTTTCAAGAAGTTCTTAATTATTGGCTTAAGTTAATAATGGCTCAAGGAGAACTAAATTTTACTGTTCAGCCTCAGAGCTCTTTATTCTTTCTTTTCTATATGTCTGTGAATAATTCCATCCTCCTCCTCAGATACAAAACCTAAGACTTATCCCAAGTGGTAGCTCCACTTCCTTATATTAAGGATATATCTCCACCTTGCAGACTCTTTCAGAAAACCTTTTAAGAGACACGGCCTTTCATACTCAAATACACAGCCTGTGCATTCCCCGCATGCTGAACCTGTGTCTTCACTGGTGCATCATCCATTTCTCCATCCTTTATAAATGTCGTTTCAAATGATTATTCACTTCTCTATAATATAACACTCTTCTCTATAATAAGCTAAGAGATATTAAAATAATTGTATGCACCTTACACTAGGGAAGGAAAAGTTCCTTTTACTAAAGTCCATATATCAATTTGACAGAAGAGCAAGATGCAGCAAAAATGGTCCTGAAACAGACTTTTTTCATCTTTTTTTTTTAGCTTTAGTAATCAATCCATAAAATCCTAAAATACTGTGAAGGGGAAGGGTCCCTGAGAAAACTCTCTGAAAAGACGTACAACATAAAATCTATCACTCCCGTTACAGGCAATCAGAATGTTTATAGTCTTCCTTTAAGTACAACTTCATTCCTCTACTTAGAGCATAAAGTGAAAAGTACAGATTGAAAGCGCTGCTGGAATGTGATTGACTGGCTTCCTGAAATATGCAATTTAAGTACTTGGACACCTGATGGCATTCATGAGAATTCAAACTAACTTTAAGGATTTAGTGAACTTTTTCCCCCTCAGATCACTAGAAGTGTTATTCCTTCCTCGCTCTTTTCATGTATAAATTTGAAGCAATCACATTTCCAACTAGTTGTGGAATAGCTCAATCACTTTCCAGCTTCCCAGGCTATGCAGATGTAGCAAAGGACAGGGAGTATCTTCCCAAACTTGTAGTTAGACATGATCTTTGACTGCAGTTTCCATAGGTAATAATCAAATTGTCCTCAGCAAATCCAAATTAAATTCACATCTGCTACTTAGGAATGGGTACAGGATAGTATTCCTTGAAAAAAACATAGTTTCTTTTATAACCTAACTTTTCAAACAGGATAGATATCCATTTAAAAATTCTATACACTTGCCTAACTCCTGTGCTAGTAAGGAGTAGGAGTAAGACTTTTCCATTCTCCAGATAGCTGGGGAAGCCTCATCTTTCTTCAGTCACCTTGCTGACGTACCATCTCTTTTTCAAGGTCATTGGAGCTTCATTCTTATGCATTCTTTGGTTACTTGAGTCCTTAGAAATACAACTATGTTACTATGGCACCTGGAAAATGATGCTGCATAGTTGGTTGGGAGAGTATTTTTACTATGTTATCACACACATTTTACCAACTGAGTCACGTTAAACTGAAGCATTAGATTGATCCAAAAATTCAGTCTAACTAATTATTGTCACTAAGTCTTAACCTTTCTATTAATTAAAATATTTTTTTTTTATTTTTATGTTGTAGTATTTCTGTATCTGCTTTTCAACATCTTTGAAGCCATCTACCTTCCTTACATCAATGCACATTTTTATACTGTGTCTTGTACATGCAACAATAATGAAAGAAAATGAGATCTACCTCAGCATGCTTATTAGAAGTCTGGAGAAGATGATAACAACAAAAATTAAAAACAAACATATAAAAACTTACACACACAAAAAACTCAGAGAAACACGAAGAATGTAAATCTTTTGGCCAAAGCAGAAGATAACACAGTAAAATATTTACACTTTGAAAATGTGGCTGTGGTTGATGAATTTACTAAACAATTATTTATAATTATACTGGAAAATAAACATTTAATTTCAGTTGTTACCAGCTCTCTGTAATGTAGTCTTCTGTGGCAAAAAAATTTTGGATTCCAAACTGGCTGCATCATTTCAGACAAAACTCTTATCCAAGTTCCAGTTAACAGAACTGATCACTAATGATCGAGAAAGTACCATGTTAAACTTCTGGATCCTGGAGATACTACTTTATGACACATAAGCAATTATCTTTATGCATGCTTTCAATTTTGTTTCATACTACTTCCAAATATCTCAAAATTTAATAGGCAACTTATTGAGAGGGAAATTTGGAACCACAAACTGCTTTTTTCTTTGTTTTCAGGAAGCGTTTTAATGAAATTAGAAGTGGTATTGGGCAGCAAAAAGTCAGAGGCACAGATGGCAACTGCCAAGCACAGACCACACTATAGAATAAAAACATCTTAAGTCAAAAAAAATTCTCCCCAAATCGAAGAAAACTATGGAAATAATACTGGATCTAACACTCATACCCCTTACAGAAAAAGTAATTCCAGCAACATAGTTAAGCCAAAACTTTTAAAAAGCTTTTTTTCACAAGATTGCAAGGTACAGACCCATACATAGAGAAACAATGAAAATCAGTTTAAAGTAGACTTCGGTTCCAAAAACTTTCTCTCTGACATATTTAAATAGTGTAATATAAGCTTCTTGACTTACTATCAGACATAAGTATTAGTTACCATCTGCTCATTACAAAGATTCAGAATCATATATAAGGTCATTAATTATAGTCTCTTGACCAATGGAATTTTTCTAAAGGATAGGAACCAGATGGAAACTTTGAGAAAATTTCATCTCTAACAAATTTAAGGGTCATCTTCTCAAAAACTGTACTTAAAAGTAGTCTTCATTTTCAGAGTCTGAGGGCATACAAAATCTCATTTTGCCTTGGTAAGACTTTTATCTTATTGAAAATATTAATCCAAGGGTCATTCTGTCAACACAAACAGTAAAGTCACTAATTAGAATTTTATGCCTTACTGGCTGGAATGCAGCATTTCCCATATAACAGATCATGAAAGAATGATTACAGATGGCAGATTTTACCCAGCTACAGGACTGGCTGGGTGGGGCACTGGGTGGGAAATGCAGGGCTGCACAGTGCACTGCATGGATGCTCCTGTTTTACCTGGCTGGCCAAGAAAAAGACAAAAAGGGACAGTAGAAACAAAAGATGCTGTAATCTCTTTCACCCTCCAGCTGAATCTTACTGTATTTTGTGCTGTCATTCAGCATTACTCTACCTCATCTACCTTGTTACAGAGATCTTTTTTCATGATTTTACTGCCCAAGTGAAACTATGGCTTTACTTCATGTCTGAACATTTGTGACACCTTTAGACTGAATTATGGTTGTTCACATTCGCAGTATGGAAAGTGCAATACGTTGTGCTGACCCACACTTCAGTGTTATGAACCTTAAAGCTTTCTCATAGGTTTTAGATTCATTACTAGCTGATGGGATTCAGAAGTGGTATATTTAGAAAAAATATGGTGGAGATTGACAAGGATGTAAATTCCTGGTCTTCTCAAAGTGGTTAGTTGCCACTGTGTCTAGGACTCACTCCTGACTCAGTAATGACTGCAAACATTACTTCCTATGCACGATTGCATGTGGTAAAAGACGTAAGTGGATGTTTGTTGGATAGAAACACTTCTCAGCGGGTCACCAGATAGGAAGGCAGCGTGACACCATACCTCATTGACTCAGAGGTGGTCATCAAATGAAGGACTTGATACTTGACCCATCAACATTACATTTGTTCCCTTAAGAAAATGTCTATTATTTCAGTTGGAGGAACAGTAAAACTGAGTCCTAAAAAAAGTAGAAGTTAATAAGGCAGAAAGAACTGAAGGAGAATGAGTCCAAAGTCCTACTGACATTCAAGAAAGGAGATTAGTTACAAAGCTAACATTCCCGCCAAGAAGCAGTTCTTTCCCAAAATGAACCTGAATGACATGTAGAAAGTATAATCCTCTATGTAATGCATACAGCCATAGAGAGACCTTTCACTTTTAATCCTGATGTCAGAAAATAAAACTTTCTTTTCTTTCACTTATTGATCAGTTTTTAGAAACATTTACAGCATGCAAAATAGACAGCATGGTAACAATTATTTTTTTTTTTTCCATTTTTATTTTCAACAGATTTGAGCTAGGAGTGATTGCCAGGATTTTTCATCCAGGACTACTTAGCAGGTTTATAAATTTGTATTGTGACGTGCTAATAAGTGCTTTATCTCCTTAGCACAATTTCCAGAATATCCAAAGTGTAGATAACCTTTCTCTCTTTAGAAAATACCTGGATCAACTTCAGAGCATTCAATGATAGGGTTGAGGGATGAAGATGTGTCTTTCAGTGACTACAAAACACAGCTTTGCACTGGGGAATCCAAAGCATTCCCAAGGAGCTGGTTTTAGATCTTTTCCTTGACAGATGGATAAAGATCTGCTCACTGCATTTTTATGATCATAGGTTTAATGAACATATCTGGTAGTTCTGACTGTTTAATTCTCCTGACACCATCCAACTACATTTAAGAAACATAGTGAATCATGCAAGTGATTCAACACACCAACTTGTAGCACAGATGTAGCACATCTGCCAGAACAAATGTGACCTGCCAAGAAAATTACCAGAAAATGGACAATTTCAGGAGAATGCATGAGTAAAAGAGGAGTGGGTGACAGGCAGAAAAGGCGTGGAGAATATTTTGTTATATTATGTAGTATGTGAATCTGTTCATAATCATCAAAGACACAGTGCGTATATGGTAGATATGGAATGCCTGGAAAGCAGAAGGTTTGGGGAAGAAAGCTGAAAAGGTATGAAACAAAAGTCCATTTTGTTAAAAGAGTCAATAAAATGACTCCCATTGAGTTTAATAGGCTTTGGACCAGGCAGTTTTCCAAGACAAAGGATGACTTATTTGGGGGCTTGAAATAAGACTATATATTTGTTGGCATGTTTAGTGAACTATCTGATAGCATTGTGAATTCATTTCCACAAATCCCTAGAAAAAAGGATGAATCTCACAACAAAAAATACTGCCTTTTCATATTTTATAAATGACACACAATTTAACTGTTATTAACATATTTGTAAGCAGCTCCCTATGTGATCACTGTATTTTTATGTAAAATTGCTTACCTGTGCTGTAAGAAGTCTGCAGAAATTGAAGTTTTCTTGCAGTAGCAGCAAAAGCAAGCCAATAATTTACCAATGACTGTCAATAACACTTAATCATCGTTTATGTACTACTACTGCTGCAATATTTTATCAACAAAAAACAATGTCTGACCTTGAAGATACTAGCTGTGAATTTCTTGTTTTAGATGGCAAATTCAGAAGTCACATAGTTCCACCAAGGATTTCCAGCATGATCATTGCTCATATCGTATTCATATTACTAACTTACACTTCTACTATGACAGCTAAACTGCAGCCTATATGAAGGGCAAAAATCTGCTTGAAAACCAAAATCTACAGGTTGTGAGATAGCAATGAAATGCAATCCTTGGATAAAAATGAACTGAAAAGCAGCAGAGGTTTTGTGGCTTATTAGTGCAACCTTGTTTCTAGATGCAACGCAACAAGATAGCATGCTCCGTAAAAGCACTGAATTTAAACTGTCAGCGCAAGGCTGGGCCTTAAGCTTCTCCTCACAACCTGTTGGAAAGCCTGGACATTTACCTATGAATAACATGGGCTTCTATTTCCATTCAATATTTCCATATAGAGAGAGGATCCAAACTTTATTTTGCTTGCATTGGGTAGCAAGAACTCAGAGGGCAACTAAAAAAAGAGACTGCATTTATAAAGCTTCAAAGACTGTCAAGTATTTGAAAACACCAACCCTGATTAGAAAAATCTACTGCATCTTTTTGGTGTGTCATCACATACTATACAGTTTACAGGCCCTAATTCAACTCCCCACAGTAAAAGCTTCCCTCAAAACTGGATTTAAAGCCGAAAAAAGAATGTCAGCATTTCTGAGAGATGCAGCTCTCACACAGGCAGATCCTGTGAAACAGGGAGTTAAAACAGGAAACCAAATTCCAGACACAATCCTGAGATATTAATTAGGACACATTTTTATAAACAGACTCCAAAATAGATCCTCTTCCTTCCTAGCAGTCCTCAGCATTACCTTGGTTAAGATGAAATTGTGCATACATTTTCTTGTAATAGCACTGTTAAATTATTTCTCCAAAAGAGACTGAATGACTGAAGCAGGAAAATAAATGTATATTGTAGATTTCAGTTGTCTGCTTCCAAACCATAGGATTGTTTGCATACTCCTCTCTTCAGCCAACTACACTGCTTATAGTTTAATGCATAAAGCAGCAGAAACCACAGACTGATCACAAAGTACCTGAAACTGCAACAGACTTTTTTTGCTTGGTTTTTAAAGGATGAAGTTGCACCTGCATGTAGCCAAAAGCAATCTAACAAGGATTTCTTAAACAATTAGCATGGCAGCCTTTAATAAAGAGATTCAGTCCAGTCCTCAGAAGACAGAGCTCCTGTGTTTATCTCTATTCCCCCCATTTTTGAGATTGTTATTTGATCTGGATGTGGACACCCTAGCATTACTCTTTGCGGGGCCACCCTTACATTTCCAGGACATCCTTTCCTTTTGCATCCAGCAAGCTGTTCGATTTTATTTCTGTAGCTATTCAGAAAGATCATGTGAGATCTACTCGAACAAAAGGAATCTGATAACTTTATGAACAAAATACAAACTCTAAGAAAGTATCCCTGCTGTTCTGGAAAGGCTTTAATGTGTTAGTGCAGGAAGATAAGGTGAGAAATGTTCCAGAGACTCCATGCAAATTTCACCAAAAAAAACTATAAAAGACCCCATGTGCAAATATCTTCACCGATATTAACACCCATTTGCTGTTCCTTTCCAGCAGATGAAATCTTCAATGCTTCTGTTCAGCACTGAGAGTCTTCTCCAAAAATTAAAATCTGCTCAAAGTAAGTGTAGATGTTTATAAGCCCAATTCAGAACTTATAACAAACTAGACTCCGAAACTTGCAAGTATGGATAAACATATTTTGGAACAGAAGTACAATTATGTGATTATGAAGAAAAAGATTTCTGCTTCCAAACTAAACAGTATATAAATGTTTTCTGCATTTTTTTTAAATAATCATGAGGCCCAGATGACAAAAATCTGGGTCTCTTCCCCAGTGGTATGCAAACTTATTACAGTGTACTAACCTTTTATTCTGCCTGATGTACCCATAGGCACTATTTTCAATCATGTGGTTTGAACCATTTTTCATTTATACATTCAAAATGAGGTATGGCAGTTAAAAGGTTATAAATAAACTAATAAAAATATTTATTTCCAAAAAACAAATCAGTTGGCATTTTAGAAAGTGCCTTTCAAACACCACTTAGAAAGAAGAACTAGAAATTAAATTACGTATGCCCAAATTTTTTTCATAAACTGCACAAAGTTAAGCTAGTTAAAACTTCTGGTATCTTTATGATATCAGAAGCATAGCTACTGGAAATTACTGGGTTTTGCATAAAATTCTCAGCACTGACACAACTGTGCTAAAACCCATAGACCAGGGAAACAGGAAAACATCGGCCCATAACGTAATGAACGTTTTACGAAGAACAGAGTTATTATGCAGTAACAGCACTCAGTTTAACTTGGTCGCCCAACCTAGTGGGCTGTACATTCAACCATCCCTGGCATTTCACAGACATGGAAAGGAAAAATGGAGATCAGATTCTTGAGAAGCCTGTATCTTATTTTGCTGTATGTAATTATAATGCATGAAATGTTAGAGTTGTCTCAAACATTGGTTCAGGAACATAGCAATTCAGCAGTGTTTTAAATGAGTGGGAGTTTCCTGTATCTGTCCCTTTTGATTGCTCCCTCCTCTCATTTTCGCCTTGTCTCAACTAATACAGTGCTTGTATTGAGGCTTGCTGTAGCGTGAGCCTTATTTTGATGCACAATCCTTCTTCTTCGGGATATAGAGGAGGACTGTTTCTCAGGGGACCGTATAGCACTGCTCTGTCCTCCTTTTGACTCTGTGTGATTTTTTCAAGTATGAAAGGAAGACAATTCCCCCCTTTGTGAGATTCTATATCTCTTTATGGCTTAGCTTTTTTTCTTGCTTTTTAGCCTTATTTCTAGGTCTGCATATCTTGAAAAAAGTAGCAAGAAATATGTATTCGAACACACAGCTGACATAAGAAAGGCATTTAATTAGTTCTTTTTCCTCCTTTTCAATCACTACAGTATTCCAGCCACTCCTCAGAGCATAAAGAAAAACAATTATCTTTACAGAATTCCTTTACATTAACATTACACATAACACTACACATTAACCACATGTTGCAGAAATGTTATAACTTAGTTTATATTAGGAAGAAGAATGAAACAATAACTCTCAATGAAAGATCCTTAATTTATTTCAAAGGTCTTTTTGGTCACTTACGGATTGCATGAAAATAGAAGAGACTATCTGCAGAGCCTAATAACCGTTTGTTCCAGCTCAAATCAAGAGACATAATTAATTTGATAATTATTTCCTGAAAGCCAGTTGAAATTAGAGGGTCCAGACTAACAATTGCATCTTCCTTCCCCTTCACATCCAACTCCACTTACAATCTAGGAAATCCGGTGAAGCTACAGGCTCCCAGGGAGGCACAGAGAATAAATTGAGTACATTTCCTGCATAAAATAAAAACTATGACTTCCTTTTATCAGGCTTACTGAAAAGTAAAATCCTAACCATAAGGCTTACAAGCAAAACCATTACTAGTTCTATGACACTCAAAAAATAATACATATTATCCACCAGGTCTACCTGAAGTGCACTCAGCAAAGTAGGCAGCTGGATGCGTATGACGCTACAGTACAGCTTTGTACCATGAGGGATGAAGGGGGTTATCTTGTCATAAATTGTAGAATTGAGGTTGTAATAAAATAAAGCAGGAAGGAAGCTGCCCACACCAGCGTACACCAGCCCATCTCCTTCTTTAGCATGTCCTCTTGCCTCGTCCTGTCTCTAACTGCCCGTGAAAGCTTTACAAAAATGGAGGGCAGGTCGTGACAGCCAGCTTGACCATTTGTGTAATTTGAAAGTCACCGCAGCACAAATAATGCATCTTTATTACACTCCCAGCTGCTGAAATCATAAAATTGATGTATGTTCCCAAAAAGACTTCATGTTTTATTCTTCTCCTGTTAACAAATTTGGATCGCTTTATGTTTCAACTTTTCCTTCCCAGAATACAGAGCAATACAATGATCCTTTTCTTGAATTTCTTCATGTGACCGTTCACCTTACACAAATCCTAGCAAGAAAGTTAACCCCACCTCAGTCGAAACCATGACAATCATGTACCTTCATTTGTCCTATTTTTTGCATGCATCATACGCAGCTGCAAGTACATATATGACTATAAATGCCTGTAGAATGTCAGCACGTTTGGCCTTTATGAGACATTTCTTGTTCCATCACATTTGATATATGTGGGTTGTCACTATAACAGCATTGTATATTGCATAGGAATGACGACTGTCTACTGAGCAAGAGGCTGGGCTACATAACAGCTTTTAATGTTCGTATCTGCTCCACATTTAAACAGAGCTGAAACCATGATGAAATTAACTGCAAGCATACGGGCTCCAACTCAACCATAGGTAAGCTGATATCTGGCTATTGTTATTTAGAGACTTGCTGTACACTGAACTAATGCACTGATTGCTTTGTTAAATAAAATAATCAACGTATGTTTCGACAGAATTCAAACAAATGTTAGCATACTAAATGCACACAGAAAAAATGACCTTTGCATGGAAAGAGAGTTGACAACATTTGTCAGTTTAAACACTTTCTGGCAATAGCTCAGCTTGTTAACAGCCAAGGAAAGACTGCTCTATTAAGCTCAGGGTGATGCTAAAAAGGTTTCATACAAGACGATAGCAATTTTCCTTACCACCAAGTGAGGCTGCCTGTAGAGAACGGCCATGGCACATGGCAGGTCTTTGCTATTCATAGGTATTGATTGTAATGAGGAAGACATTTTATTGCTATCCAGCATTATACTAAGTTACACGAACAGCTATCTTTTTATTAAGAGCTAGGAGCCATATAAAAATGACTTAGACTACTGCTTATTTTAACAGCATTTCCTTTTAATTTTAACTGAAGTGATGTTCCATACAAATAATAAAATAGATTACATAATCCTTTGTTTTTAATCTAAAACCAGCCTTTGAAAAGGAGAGGGTTTAATAAACACTGCCTTTTAGAATTTACCCGACTATCACTTCCATCAATAAAATGTTTTTTTTCTGATCACAACTAAATTAATTTTTGGTGCTAAGTGAAATTCTGAATTTTTGGCAGTCATCCAAGTGTGTGGGAAGCCAGCCTCGGTAAATATTGCATGGAAACCTTAATGAGGCATAAAAGAATAAAAAAGAACAACAGAAAAGAGTGTCCACCAACAGAGAGGGAAATGTAAAGCTGGTTAGTGTCCAGAGGAGAAGAGAAAATTACATCCTCGGCTCTTCGCACTCATTCTGCATTCTGCAGACTCCAGACATCATGCTGCACGGTAGTATTTTTTATTTGGGTATTAGTGTTGCCAGTCTAACATAAATCTCTGTTGGAGGGATGTTTAAACTCCCCAGTCTAAATATCACACTAGCCAAAACCTGCTAAATGCAGGACATGGGAATAAGTTTTATTCTATTTCATACAGCAGTTATAGTTTAGTGCCTAGGTAATCCTCCCTGATAGAGATGGAAGATCTCTGATGAACACAAATCTCTGAAATAAGTTCCTGGTGGAACTCCTTCGTAACCAGTCTGTTGAAAGACCTTGAATGCTAGCTGTCCTCACTGATGGCATGGCTGCAGCTTTGTCTTCTCCCATACCTAGAAGATCTTAAAGAGATCTCTGTTTTAACATTGCATTGCCCCTGTAATTTCCTATTTCCAGATATTACAAAGTAGGCATGCAATGAATTCTGGTCTAGGTTGTTTGTCCCTGGCATACACATTTCTGAAAACTTGTCAGGAATGCTTTTATCCTTTACATCCAGCGTCATCCTCCTATCAGATTTCTGGCTCATAGGACGAACTCCAAGCCCAAAATGACAGGAAACCCTTTTCCAGAGAAAGCTACAACATCCACAGGTGCAGAGAGCTATGCTAAAAGACAAGCCATTCTTGGTCACTAAATCATGATGCCTGTTTATTTGCGTGTTTAATAAAAAGTGACCTGTTTGAAGAAGTACCTTTGTATGATTTTGAAGGACTGTGTTGAATTGTATGAGTGCTGCTGCAGTTTCACTTCAGCCAAATTTAATTTGGCTTATCAGAATCAGATCAGTGTAAGACTGTTGTAAGGAGAATGTGAAAAGGGGCCCACCAATATATGCAGACTAACAAATTTCATAGTCAACGCCAGTCTTTATTTGGCTGGATGTACATGTTATATTCTCCATTCCTATGGGAGCAAAGTGACGCTTTGCACTCAGGACTACTTGCATAGTTTTCGTTAAGTCATCAATGTGTATACATATGGATAGTCTTGAGATTAGTAAATAAGATTCTTCTCCATCTATTTATCTTTCTGTTCTCTTCCTTGTTCTCTGAACATTACCTATCAGTATATAGGAAAACTTTGCAAAAAGAAGTAGGGAATGTCAGAGAAGACTAGGTTTCAATACAGGGCCACATAGTCCAGTGTCCCAAATCTGGCTACAATGTCCAACATTTATGAAATCTGAAATATCTAATTTTGAAACTTAATGACCTGAAGTTCCCTCTAGAGCAAATGAAGAAGTATAGGATATAGACACTCTTCCTCAGAGCAGTTCAGGTCTTAATACTGCTCTAATGGTAGAGGGCTCTTAGCCAATTACTCTTTCAGCTCCAGCGCCTCAAGCAGCTGCCTAAAGTAAAGTTAAGGATGAGTCTGGCCTGTGTTGCCAACAATTAAGAGCTCATGTTTCTATATGCATATAGGTTTCGTAGTGAAATTAGATTTTTAAATATTAATTTGTATACACAAAGGAGAAACAGTATTTTCCCATGGTTAAAGAACAAGACTAGAAGCCACAACTCCTGAAAGACAGATCCTGATTCACCATTCATTATGAGTCTCCCTTTTTTACCTTGCTGCAAAAATAGCTGAGTTCCAGCATTTATCGATGAGGACCTATGCAAATTTAACCATGTGGCCTCTTAGACATGATCATGTGTTTTCATTTCCAACCCCAAGTGTGTACACTCCACAACAGCATCAGCTGTCCCCACCCAGTTCCTGCTCCATCGCTGCCTGCAGCAGGGCTGGGATGAAGGGCAGTTTCTCTAAAAGTCCCTTTTTCATAATGCACAGGTTCCTTTGGTGAAAAGACACTTCAAATATCACTACTGATACAAAAGAAGTTCCTCCAGGTTAGCATATACCACAGCCCATAGAACTAAACCCCTCAGTAGTATCTTCTATTAAGTTGAACACCTTCAGCATTATTAGCACTAGAAAATTGCCTATACGCAGCAGTTTTTCTTCCTGCGGTGTTACTTCTATTGTATAACACATGCTTGCACAATTGCTTTAATTTGAATCTATGGAAATACATGCTGCATAGCAGAGGGCAGATCAACTTCTGTTTTTTAATAAATGATCACACTGACAATTAAAATTCCTGGTGACAGGCGAATTACTGCTAAAATCTATGATGGATTTCTAGCAGAAAGATCTGGAGCAGCAGGGAGTAGAGCAGCTAGCAGAAAACCTTAATAAAAATCAAGGTAATAAACCTTTTCCAAATATCAATTTTAATTATTTTTTAAATTACCTTTTCCTCTTCCATCTCTTTCATATGGCCCAATCATGTGAAAAGTTAATCGTATGTTATAATAAAAATCATTTACTGTTCTTTTTTTTCATCATCTTTAGTGGAGTTTTTCAACAATATGAGCCATTACACTAAAATGAAAATTTCTTCAGCCATCAGAGCACACAGCTGTTTTATAGTGAAACTGTTTCATGTCAGTAGAGTTTTTTTACACAAGTACTGCAACTTCCAGAGCACAGTTTTGCTACAAGGTTTTCATTTCTCAAATCCTGTATATAATTTTTAATAATATCTGCACAATGACTGGCCAATTTTTTTGCTCTGATAGGCTTCTTTACTCAGAATTTTTAAACTAGCTGCAAACAATAAAAGAAGTAAATCGACTTCAAAGTCCTTACAGTTACAGCAGAGAAGTTTCTAAAACATGCAGCAAGAAGTTGTGGCAATGAGATGCACAGCCAAAAAGGAAGGCTTCCTTCAAATTCCAGAAGACCAATGACACAGAACACTTATTTTCATCTTACACTCTTCCTCTCCCACAGAATGAAAGGGACTTTGTCAAGAAAAAGCTTTCAAGGTACTTTTGTGTGAGCCAAGAGATACAGAGCACTGCATCTTCATTTTTAGAGGTGAAAGATGTAGTAAATTTTAAGAAGTTATTTGTTTAATGGAAGAAAAAGTGCCACAAGGGTCACTAAAAAGTGGAACACAGCAGGGAAACATAAAAACCTCTGTGTGCTTACCATTTTAAGTTTCATTCATCCCTCTTTGTTTCCAAAAGTGCTTTTTACTCACACTGTAATGATCTTTAAATGGGTGGTAATGAAGAATAATGAACTCTGCAATGACTGGAATTGGTCAGCTCTAACTTCTGACTTGCCACGAACAGACTGTATATTAAAGAGTATATCATAGTCAGGTATTTAATTCAAGCCCCTCTTATTTATTTGCCTGGAGTATTTGCCTAGAGAAGAGTTCCTAATCTTCTTCAAGTTTTACTGCCATCAGTATGACCACTGCAGTTTAACTTCTGAAGGGACTGACCTGCTCAGAGGCAGATAAAGGAGTAACTCCAAAAAATTGCTTTATGATTGCTCTGACCTTTGCAGGAGCTTAGAGAAATCACCGAGCAGTCTGATATTCTATACCTTTCCTTTCCCACAAGAAACAATTTTTTTCTAGATGGGACCTGAAGCTAGTTGATGAAGGGTGTTATCTTTAATACATATTAAATACATGTGTGCATGAGACCACACAGATGTAGACCTGTTTCTTGTGTAGAAAGACCACTTAATTTACCAAAATATACAGATAGTGACTTAGTATTCCCCAGGTAATGCATTTTAAATTCTCACTTGCAGTTCAGCTGGTTTGACTTTCAGAGCCATGTATCAGCTGCAGCTGAGGACCATGGGTTATAGCCCCTTTCCTGACACAGGACCAAGGCTGCAGCGTATGTGCAGTACCGGAGCTGTTAGCACTGATGCCCAGACTGCGTGTGTGCTAGCCACCGCATATATGGCCTGTGGAGGGACCCATACGTAAGAGGGCATTCAGTGGGGTGCCGCAGCAAGTGCGATTCAGCTGGACCACAGCATCCTCCCTCCCTCCCCATCTCAGGCAGCTCCCAGGAACTGGACATGACTGGCTTGATGGACTAAATGAAATATCTTGCTTTTATGGCTGAAATTAATCTTAAGAGGTAGACAGAACAGGATGAATTTTAGAGAAAGCTTTTGCAAAGGGGCATCACAAAACAAAGCACAAGGGCTTTTTAGTGAGAAAGAGGTGATAGAGATTGGTCTTCCTGCCTGTTTGCCATTCGTAAAGAGTTCAGCGTGGAGACATGAGTCTTCTGTGTGTCATCTTAGAGGTACGCACAAGGAACTAACACTTAGTAGGCTTGTTTCGAGGAGGCAGTGGAGATGTGTAGGGACAGGAGGGACGGGCATCTACTGAAAGTCATGGTTAAGAAGTCTAGAGTAGTCCATGGTACATAATATATAGGATTAAATACAGGTGTAAGAGTGGAAAGATAATNTAAAGAGTTCAGCGTGGAGACATGAGTCTTCTGTGTGTCATCTTAGAGGTACGCACAAGGAACTAACACTTAGTAGGCTTGTTTCGAGGAGGCAGTGGAGATGTGTAGGGACAGGAGGGACGGGCATCTACTGAAAGTCATGGTTAAGAAGTCTAGAGTAGTACATGGTACATAATATATAGGATTAATTACAGGTGTAAGAGTGGAAAGATAATATTTTAAAAAAGAAGTGTATTGATTGAATGCACAAGACTTAAAACAGTGTATTTTGAATCTGTAATGACTTGTCTTACATCCAGGTACTTATCTACCATGTGTGCTCTCAGCTGTGGCATCTTTGCTGGGCTTGAAACTCTTAAAAATAGTGCTTGAGTCTGAAAAAACATGACAAAATAGCAGAGTTAGCTTTGATCTGTAAAATAACAGCTGAGGTATTGGAATTGTGTAGTAAAAATTCTGATTTCTGAACTGGCAGTGGAGCACAAATTAAGTGCTGTGTTATGATTTCCAAATAAATTGGAATGACCAGTGGGAGGTGTCCCCACCCAGGGCAGGGCATTGGAACTAGATGATCTTTAAGGTCCCTTCCAACCCAAACCATTCTGTGATTCTGTGATTCTGTGATCTTAGCAGACCTCAAAAACTGATGAACTTGGGCTCACGATCCTGTGCAACACACTCCAAGAGCACAGAAAAAAAAACCAACTTGAGACTGTATGAGGGAGAAAACTTGCGATTTACATGATGAGTTTATCAGAACTGATGTTTTTTCTAGTAAAAGCTGTTGTACATATGAGCTCAATTTGATGCTGCATTGTTTAGTAGCAGACAGAGATAATACAAAACATAATGCAATTTACCGCTTCATTTCTTCATAAAGTCTACCCAGAAACACTTACTGCTGCATGTTACAGTAGAGAAGTTTAGCAAAATGAGTAAAGTAGGGAGTCTGCAAAACTATAAATAATGCTCTCTGCTTTCCTAAATAATATTTCACACTGTACTGAAATAACATAAGAAATTTTCTTTTTAATACCATATCTGACCTGAATTATTTGTCTAAAATTTTTAAACTTGAGTTAGCCACCGTGGACTAGATTTGTATTTATTGTTTTGTCTATTGTCAAAATGGACAGGTCAGCCTGCTCTGCCTGTGGACTTTGACAACTGAGGAAAACTTGAGCAAGTGTAATTTTCAGCTTCTGATTTTGTTTTTAATTACAACATTGCAAGTGCTGAATTTTGCTCAAGTTTCTTCTCAGTTGTCAATCACAAAGGATATGATTAAAACCAAGAGATTTTAAAACAAAATAATGACAATGTTTTATGGTTTTAGTCTACATTCTGATTTTTTAATTTACAAAAGTAGAATTCTGTTACTTCAGCCCAAAAACGTAGAATACCATACATATTCTCGCTCACACACAAACTGTAGACCTCCTTTCAGACAATGGAGAGAGATAACACATAACCTTTCTGGCTTTTGAGTAACATGGTTGATAACCTCTTCTCTTTACTTCTCTAGCACTCTCCAGCAATCCCCTTAATTACTTGCCAGGCATGAATTTTGGGAATTATATTTTTTTTTTCCCCTTTTTCAACATCAGTTCTTGAAAACTCATTTCTCTTTCAATACCTCTGTTAGAATGGGTAGCTGTTTTGACTGTTTCAGTTAATACGCATTTTGGGACACCAGCTAGTGCCTCTGTAGAGTACTGCACTATGACACATGGTAGATGCAAGTCAGACTAAGGTTAGCAGCCTTTGTTCTGTATTCTGATGCATAGTGTATAACTATCTTTAGCTATTCTTATACAAATGGATCGAATTCAGACAGAAGCATGCGTTTCCCAGTTCAGTAAGACAGAAGATGAATGATAACCTCAGAGTCAAAGGTGTCACTTCCTGGGAAGACCTCAAACTTCACTGAAGATTTTCCAAAACATAAACTGAAAACATATTTTCAGGAAGAACTAAATTTGGTCACTCCAAAAGATAATAGTTTCAGAGGGTTTTGAGAAAGAGATAATAAAAACAAGGAGGTAGGCAGAAAACCAATCTGCAACCATAAAGATAACCACTTGCAGCTACTACCACCATTGTTCCTTTTGATTTCAGATTATTTGAATTTACTGCCCATTGACAAGTGCTCAGTATGAAAGAAGTTGGTCCTGAACCAAACCCACAATTCTAACCGTTCAAAAATCTATATTGAAGTTATGCAGTTTAGTTCCAAGTTAAAGTTATTAAAAGCAAAGCAACATTCAAAAGCCAGTGGTTGATGATTTATCTAAAATGTAGGCATTTTAGCTGTAAATGCTTCATTCCTGCTGGTTAAACTTACAATCTTTTTATGGTAAGTTTACTGACTTTTCACTGACTTAAATAGGTCTACATTACTTTATTCAGCAACTTCAATGAAGTTCAAAAGCAAATCACAAAAGATGCTACATGCAGTTTTCAGTTTGTGCAATAAGGATGCAGAACAATCCCCAAACCTAAATCATATGCTTGTACATAACATACTTCTGTAGCTCTGCAACTACCTTACAACTAAGTTGTCTTCAGGGTGTGATGCTCCCGAGTTCAAAATTCATGTAGGAACATTTCAAAATCACAGTCAACAAACACTGTAATTCTTTAAGTACTTCATCCACATTAATCCCAAATGAGTACCTCATGATTAATACGAAAACCCATTCACTTACCTTAATATTGAGTTAGCCTCTACTGTGTAAATCTTGACTATCAAAAGGTTTTATAGCTTTTTGTGATCGGAGGGCTGGGGAACCTCTCCTGTGAAGACAGGCTGAGAGAGCTGGGGTTGTTCAGCTTGGAGAAGAGAAGGCTCCAGGGAGACCTTATTGTAGCCTTTCAGTACTTAACAGGGCCTTATAAGAAAGATGGGGACAGACTTTTTAGTAGGGCCTGTTGCGATAGGAAAGAGGGTTGATTTAGATTAGACTTTAGGAAGAAGTTCTTTACAGTGAGGGTGGTGAGGCACTGGAACAGGTTGCCCAGGGAAGTTGTGGATGCCCCATCCCTGGAAGTGTTCAAGGCCAGGCTGGATGTGGCTTTGAGCAGCCTGGTCTAGTGGGAGGTGTCCCTGCCCATGGCAGGGGGGTTGGAACCAGATGATCTTGAAGGTCCCTTCCAACTCTAACCATTCTATGATTCTACGACTGAAAAGTTGCTGTGTTAAGAATGGAATCTTATCTAGATGAAGTGGCTGAAGTCCAGAGCTTTAAGTATTTTCCAGCGACAGTGACCCAGCCTGATGTAAATGAGGTGTGATACCTACATGTCTAAAATTAGGTGAGGTAAATCCAGGCCCCAGAGTCTAACCTGAATGTCACTAATCTGGCAAAATTCTTCTTGACTTCTGTAGTGAGCTTCTTTCCCTTCCTCATCCTCTACTTATCCTGCTCAAAGATTTAAAAATGTTTGACTATCCGCACGTACATTTGTTCTGGAATTGGAAAGTAAGAGGCAAATGTCTTGACTCAGCTTGCTTTTTTCTTTCACCCCAGCTTTGACTCTGGAGCATTTAGAGCTGGATGCTTTGACTGAAATAAAGCATTTGGAACTCCATTGCCTTTGTTCTACTCTTACAGAACACGGTGGTATGTAACTAACAAACATGAACTGGAGATAATACCTCTTTTCTGATTTTATCATTAGGTCCTTTGTATTTTGAGCAGAGATCGCGGATTCTTAGTTTGACAGTTTTCTTAGTTTACTGATCTTACAGTAAGGTTAGCTTAGCTTCAATAAAATTTAAGAACACCAATAAATTTATCATTTTATTTGATGCACCTTTTTCAATCTAGATGAACTTAATATATAATTTTTACTCTCCCTTTGAATTTTATATGAGACATCTCTTGGAAATACATTTTGTTAACCTATGGTGAAAATGGTTATATTATGAAAATTAGGAAAAAAATATGCAAAGATATTACCTGTGTAGAAATGGAAAAATTGAGGCAATGTTAATAAGAATGTAAACAACAAAGAGTCTACAATAACCACACCTATACAAATATCATTTTAACAACTTCAATACTGATTCCTTTCCGATGGGTTTGTAACTCATACAGTCTTTTACTAACGGTGGAAAGGCATGCCCTAAAATTCGGGTTTGCATCAACTAGAGAGAGTTTCTAGAGCATCTGTGAGGATTTGATAAAAATACTGGGCTTGTAACATTTCTCAGGAATATATTCCAGAAAACTCTTGTCTGAAAACATTATAAAAGCTGCATGATTTTTTTGGTTAGTTACCAAAAATTTCATTATGACACTGTAGTCTAAACTCATGACCATGGACCATAAACCAGGCACAATTATTCTGGAGGACCATGTGAAAAATTATAATTACTATCTAGAAATCATGAAGTTATGAAAATGTACTGGATTCTAAGTTTTGGAAAGAGGCAAAATATGTTTTCCTAAAATTCCAAAGTGTAAGCTCTACCTTTCTTACTAGCAACAAGAGATCAAGTTAAGGACATTGGAAGATCTATATGAAATTTGCATGTACTTACCTTCATAATGAACTATATACTGTAAAAGTATCTCATTTACATTATTTGAAACTTTTCTTAAAAAAACGAGACCAAGAATTATTATTACAATCATGGAAATAACACCAATGACCATAAAGGACAAACCCAGGTTATCTAAGGTTCAATTCTAAACATGTTTTTCCTTGTATTTGTATCAGGAATTTTCTTCACTTAAAATAAGAATTTGCCATTGTCATCACAGAATTGTGTTGTTTGATGTTTTTTTTAACTTATCAATGTTTGAGTTCTCACCCTGCTTGATGGTTAAGCTCGTTCTCCCCTCCCATCCATTTTGGTAGAAATTTAACTAGACTAGTGTTTATTCCGTTGTCCATGTCATTACTAAAAATTTGCAATAGTACAAGATTGAAGACATATTGCTACAGAACAAACGTCAGCTTGACAGGGAACAATACACTCAGCATAGTTTCCATACTAATTATACACTCACATAAGAGTAGTGTAGTTTCTTTTTTTTTTAGTGCTTTCTTATGAAAATGTCATGTGAGATAATGTCACAAGATTTATTTGTCAAGACAGATGACATCTCCTGGTTCATCCTCTTCTCAAGAACTGTTATTCCGTTGCAAAAGGATATTAGACTGGTATCACACAATTTCTCCTTGATAAATTAATTTTGGCTATTAGTCATCTCCCCGCTACTCTGCATGTGCTCACAGTTCATTTGATTTGATTATTTGTTCCAGCTTTTTTTTTAATGAAATTTAAATTGTGCTTATGGGTCTATAATTGCCCAGCTCTTCCTTCCTCTCCTTTATAAAGGCAGGCACAGAGTCAGCTCTTTTTGAGTTATCTGAAACTTTCTCCATTCTCTACAACAGAAAATGGCTTCATCTCAAGTTCTTCAAAAGAACTTGAGAATGTTTCATCTAGTTACTTAAATACTATACAATAAACTTCATTAAACCCAACTCATTTAAAAATATATAATTTCTCTATGTGCTCTTTCAGAAGCTCTTTTATCATTCCAATTTGACATCTTAGCCCTTTCTTAGGCTTAGTAGTTGCATTAACTGAGCCCAGTAGCTCCAGTTAAGGAAAACTGAAAAAGATATTAAACATTTTTGCAGGCTTAATACCATTTTTCAGTTGTCTTGCCTTCCTTTTTTGATAGCATATCAAGTTGGGATTTTTTCTTGCTTTTATTGTTAATGTGTTTATAAAATGACTTTTAATTTCCTTTTATGTCCTTTTTTACACCATGTGTCTTGGCCTTTCCAATTTTGTCAGCCTTCATATTAGTGCTACTTCATTTACATTAATTTGGTAATTTCACCTAGTTTCCACTTTCTGAGGAATTTTAATTTTTCTTGGGCCTTAGGCCACTGAAGTCAAGGCTTACTTAAGGGAGATAATTCCTATGCTTCACAAGCATTGAGATGGTTTGTGCTTTTCCCTTAAATATGACGTCTAGGGGGAACTGCCAGTGCTTGTAAATGTTTTTCCCTTAGATTTATCTGCAATGAGATCTGACTCATCAAACCTACTAGTTTGTTCTTTTATAATTTACTGGGTTTATTATGATCTGCACTTTCTGTTCCTTGATGTAATAAATCACTTTATGTCCTCACTAAGCAGGTTAAAGAAAGTGAGTTGTATTTTCAACCACATTTTTCCTAGGTGCTTCCTGCTAGGTGCCTTCAAAGAACCACAGAACAACTAAGGTTGGGAGGGACCTCTGGAGGCAATTAGTTCAAGGTTCTGCTCAAGATAAGGCTAATTGCAAAGCTGGATCAGATTGCTCAGGCTTCAAGCCAGTGGACTTTTGAAAATCTCCAAGGATGAAATTGAAGTTGATTCCACCACCTCTCTGGGCAGTTTTTTCTTATGATAAACCACTTTTGCTCTAAATTATTGTTATTCCTTATATTCATTTGAAATAGTTTGTATTGCAGTTTGTGACTGTTGGTTGTTGTCCTTCCCTTATGCACTTCTGAAAGAGTCTAACTCAATTTTCCCTATAATGTCCTCCAGGTAGTGGCAAAATGCAGTTAGATTGCCCTCAGCACTTTTTTTTGTCCAGACTGAACAAACCATCTCCATCTCTGGAGACATTCAAAACCTGCCTGGATGTGTTCCTGTGCAACCTGCTCTAGGTGAACCTTCTTTGGCAGGGGGGTTGGAGTAGATGATCTGCAGAGGTCCCTTCCAACCCCGACCATTCTGTGATTCTGTGATTTCTCTCTGCTCCTCCTTCTACATCATTCTCCAGCCTACCAACAGTCTCAACGGCCCTCCACTGGACACTGTCCAGTTTGACAGTATTCCTTACCGTAGGGCACAAAATCAGACACAGTTTCCCAGATGTATTTTGACCAGTGTCAAGCAGAGGGATCAATCAGTCCCTGTCACCAGCAGCTATGCACTTCCTACTGCTGCCAATGAGGATGTTAAACTGTGTCAACCTCAGTTTCAGCCCTGAGAAACACTCCTCAGACAGTGGACAGGAGGACTTGGTACTGCTAATTGCAGCCCTTGCAGCCTGATGGTTCAGGTGATTTTACCCCACCCCACTCCAGTCCACGATGCCCTGATTTGGCCAATGCATAAACAGCCTTCCTAAAGTTAAGGTAAATGACAACCATTGCTCTCTTCTTGTACACAGAGGCAGCTATTTCATCATACAAGACAATCAGGCTCATCTATTGTGTTTTTTGCTTGGCAAATTCACGCCGGCTGCTCCCAATCATCTTCTTGTCTTCATGTATCTGTAAATGGTTTCCACAATGGCTTTCCTATATATTCTCCAGGGGCTGAGGTGAAGCTGACTGGTGTACAGCTCCCTAGATAGTCTTTCCTTTTTTTTTTTTTTTTTTTTTTTTTTTTTTTTTAAATGGATGCAACATTTGCTTTTATCTCATGGGGTTGTTCTCCAGTTGCTATAACCTTTCAAAAATACAGCAATCTCACAATAACATCAGCCAGCTGTCCACCATGGATTTGTGCCTGTCCAGCTTGCCTGAACAGTCCTTATCTTGATCCCGATCTATGGTGGACAGTACCTTTCTCCAAAAACTTTGCTCCTACAGCTGATAGACCCGAGATAAGCCTTGCCAGCAGAGACCAAGCACAAGGAAGACACTGAATACCCCAGCCTCTTCCCTGCCCCGCACCACCGTGCTGCCTTATTCGTTTTCCTGCAAGTACTTCCACATCTTGTTGTGTCGTTCTCCTAGCAGATGGCTGGAGTTTGCCCTTAGCTGAAAATTTACGCTTTGGATAATTCAAAAAGTTGTTCATGAAATATCCTCATCCCCACGGACTGGGAGGTCACATTCATCAACTTCTAATTTTCAATGTACAAGTAACTATTAAAATTGTAAACCTAATGAAATTTTTGCTACCGTTATTTGCAACTCACTGTACAAAACTTTGTTTCAGACTAATCGAGTTTGTTTCTATTATGAGAAAATTACTCTTACTTTATTCTTCTCATTTTCCCTCTCTGTTTCAAACACGTCTACAAAGTTCCTAGTTGTCTGTTTTAATTTTTTGCTTAACTCGTTCTATATAACCTCATTTGCTTTAGAGGTAAACTAGCGTATATTCTTATGCATAATGACTAAACATTATACATTTCAGAGTCAGTCTTAAAAGGGAAACCGGGATACTGCAAAGCATCTACTGATAACACTGCACTTTAAAAAGCTTTTGAAATTTCCTCAAGGCAACAGCATTACCTGCCAGAGGCTAGTATGTTAAAGATTAATCACAAAAATGTTCCTGTTATGGCAAAGAAAAACTTGATTTTCTACCTTTCATCTGAAACCTAAACCAACAGTAAAACACCAGAAAGAAGACTTTACTACTGAAATGTCATTGTTGAAACATAATTTCTATGGCACACTCTCACACAAAAGATGTGTAGCTGAGGCACCCATACCTAAAATGCATAATTACCTTTGCTATAAAAAGTTGTTTTATTTTCTTTGCAAAACTGAATATTCAGTTTGATGCTAGAACCAGAATAAAGGGTCTACAAGGCCATGATACAGTGGGATTTTTTTGGAAGCATCATGTGAACTTCCTTTTTTTTTCTCATACATATACAGCTTTAGATATTTTGCAAGGATTTTGCCAACTACTGGAGATAAATGAATAGAGAATGCAAGTCAAAGTAAATGACAGGGGGGAGAGGGTGGACCCAGCAACTTGAAGACAGTCTGTGAGGCTTCTTAACTTTGCATCAGGACAACATGCATCCCAGCAGCTCTCTACCCCTCTGCTGACAGCAGCTGTCTGACTGTGCAGTCCAGTAACTCCAGAGACAAAATGTTTGTTGGATACCCTTGGGTACAGCAGCATTAATCCATTTTCATCAGTCATAAATCACACTTTTCCATTGCAGCTCAGAGAGTTCAAATCAGGATTGGAGCCTGCCAAGGCAGCTAGAAGTTGTCCTTTGAACTACATCTGGTCTCCCTCTCTTTTTCATGAAGGCTTCCCCTGCACATTGTGGAGAGGTCCTCAGAATTTGCTAATTTACAACAATCTAGATGTGTTGGTTTCTGTCTGTTGTAGAGGGGCTTTAAAATGTCTGTAAACATTTATTTTTCAACAGAGAAGATAAAGGTACTGCAAACAAAATTCAACCATCACTTAAAACATACCAAGGAATAAATGTGGTTTTTCCTTCGGATGTTGCACTGATTTCTTTTTCTTAGTTTACATGGTGGTTTAATTCTTGAATGCAAAAGAAAATTTCTTTATGAAGACTGCAAATCCCAGTGTTTGACAAAGATTTCTCAGGTTCAATAACAGGAGTTCATTTAAATGTTTAAAAGAATCCATATCCAACTTCTAAGTCTCAGCAGCACCTACCCAATCTATAGCTAGCTCATTTAATCCCAAACATAATTTAGAAACACTGCCAAGTGAGAAGGAAGTAATTTAACCAGAAGTTACCCAATGATTTCCACTGAAAAAAATGAAGGAGAAAAAAATGAAGGAGAAAAAAATGAAGATGTAGTAAGCAAAGTACTTTTTTTCTTTTTTGAACTTTGTTTTTTCAAGCTTCATTCTGCTGCATAAGGCCAATGCAATAATAAAGACTAATTTCCTGTGGCAATCATCTTCAAAGGGAACTGAAATGAATGCATATATTCTGGAGCCATACTGATAAAAAAGGTTCAAACAATCCCCATTATTTCAAATAATGTTGAAAAATTATCCACAAGAAGGGTTTTCAACTTATTTCTAGCTATCTGTTTTGGATTAACATAAAAAAATCGACTTCCAAGTGTTACTATCCTTGTGCAACGTATTTATATCAATATGATTACTATCTTCAGTGAAAGGTTTAATATCAACATATATGTCATTACTGGAAATGTTTCAATTTATATTAAAAAATGAAACTGTAAGATCAGCAACAACTGCCTCAACTAAATCAAATGATTCCTCCCGCAAGCCAAATATAAATGTTCTCATTTATTGAAGTTACACATCTCTTTCATAGCAAAAACTGAGCCACTCAGCTTCATTTCTAAAATTATCCTTATCAACTTTGCCGACTGTCTTTACACAGGGCTTATATGTAGTTTGAAAGAATCTCTTCTGAAAGTAGTTGATCCTTTGTAAAGGTAAAGAAAAATTAAAATTGGAAAAATATAAATTTATATAACATCAATGATTCCAATCTTTTACTTATTATGTATGACATCGCTGTGCATATTGACATTGCAGTCTAACAATATTCCAGTTTTTATTTTTAATTAATGTGACTCTAACAAATTAATGGAATAATGTCTTTGGAAAATCTTTACTGATGGGTCTTAATGAAAGGCATGAGAAAAGAAACCTGAAACAGAGGATTCTTTCTCTGTCCACTTCTGAGGGAAATAAGAAAACATACCAAATCTCCCAAACTCAATAAAGAAGGCTACAGCTAGGTCTGAAGAAATCCAGTAAGAAGGGCCTGCAGGAAAATTTTATATATTTATGCATAATTTGATACTGTGAGAAATCAAAGGTCTGGTCATACCAAAGATCTGTTTTTGAAATAAGGTCAGAGGCAAAAGGAAGAATAAGGCAATAGTCTACAGCAACATCTGAAAAGCCATGGGGAATAAGCGAGGGAAGTATACAGGCACATGTATGTCTGACACAAGGCTCTTACATATGACGCAGAATTTTTGGGAGCACCCTACCCTGCTGGACCACAAGACCTAGCAGCTGGAGGCCAGGCAGAAAACACAGGATGTCTTAGATTAACGTCTACACAGGACATGCGAGTTGAGAGCCCCAGATGGTGCAAAACATGTTGAAAAATAACACACGAAATGCTGCTGATGTTTCTTTAATGATCCGTGGGACAATGGGCAACCATAACTCTACCGAAGTTTGTCCTGGACCCAGCTTCATCCAGCGTTTGCAGTGTGGTACAGAAGAGACTTTGCTTAGACCGCTCACAGGGCATGGCATCACTCTGGGAAAGTTTCTACACAATTGTCTAGCCAACCATAACACCACGTGAACCTGGTGAGCCAAAGAAATTTACTGATATAGACTTAAGTGTGATACTTATAAAGGGAGGTCAAATATAATACCAAAAATGACAACAGCCTGGAAACTCAGCAGTACGATGGAAGGGATTTGGGGGTTTATAAGGGATCCCTAAATATATGTGACTCATCACTAACTGTACATGACACTGCTGCAGGAAAAAGCAATATCGCTTTGGATTTGTTAACAAACAAATATTTTATGTGAGACACTGGAAGTATTTACTTCCTACAACTTTGCACTAGTGGACTTTTTCCAGGGAACTGTCGGCATTTTGGGGCAAGTTAGTCTAGACAAATTGGACAGCCCAAATGAAAACAAGAGGATACTAAAAGACTGAAGCATGTAATTTTAATGAAGGAAAGCTGAAACGAGTCCACAAAGTGCAGCCGAGAGGAAGCGGCAGCAGGAAGGGGCAAGGGGAAAGGCGTTTGGCTAGAGTAGGCAGAAGCCAGCGTAGAAAACACGGTAATCAATTGTTCCTTGTGGCCATGTCGGATAAGAAGAGATTATCTTCATTTGCAGCAAAGAAGATTTATGTCTGATCTCAGGAAAAGCTTTTGCACTTTAAGAACAGAATATACACCAGCATCTGTCACATATGGATGAACTTGATCTTCCTTTCAGTATAGGTGATGAATTAGATGATCTCTTCAAGTCAATTCAAGCTTTACATTTCCATGATTTATGATCCCAGCTTTATGAGAAACTTATGAGTTGTGGTATGAATATTTGATTATAAAAAATAGTTTCTACTGCAAATTAGCCACAAGACCAAATTCTAGGATATCAATTAACAGGTACTAGTAACACAACATTTCTGAATTGGGAATGCAAAGCTTACTGTTCTCTATCCCATTTCTAATCCTGTGAACCATTCAGTCTTATGTCTGGCTGAATGTATCAAAGCAGGATTTCTGTTCACAAATATTGTCAGCACTGTCATCACAAATGCTCAACTCATAATTTAAACAAATAACACCTCTACCAAGTTTATTATGCAAGGCTAATGAAGGGTGGTTACCTCATTGTTGGAGCTGCACATAATTCCTGATGTGCTTTATCTCATCTGGTCATTACTGTGATATGGTTTTTTTTCAATGTAGAATTTCTGTGGAAGTAGCATAAACATTAGACCAGCATCAAATAAAAACCATACATTTTCCTATTCCAAACGCATTCCTCTAAGAAAAAGAAGATGCGGGATTTGCAGCAATGCAGTTCCTTCAATTTAGGGAGAGCAGTGGTGGAGGTTAGTGGCTTGAGGACTCCTGATGGAGGAAAGTTTTTTAGGAGTTACTGGCATAACTTTTACCTTGTTTTTGACAAANTGTTAAGTACTGAAAGGCTACAATAAGGTCTCCCTGGAGCCTTCTCTTCTCCAAGTTGAACAACCCCAGCTCTCTCAGCCTGTCTTCACAGGAGAGGTTCCCCAGCCCTCCGATCACAAAAAGCTATAAAACCTTTTGATAGTCAAGATTTACACAGTAGAGGCTAACTCAATATTAAGGTAAGTGAATGGGTTTTCATAAGTGCCACTGAACTAGAGACCTGTACAATACCAAAGGCTGGATGCTGACACACCAGCAGGTTCTGCTCCTTGAAGTCCATTTCTAGTCCCTTTGTAGATTGGTGTCAACTAAATGGAGTCTCTTCTCCCTTTTCCTCAGGGTCGAGTATGTTTTAACTCTTCTTCTCATGTGTGATCTCAGAAGTGAAATCATAATTAAAAAAAATCCCATGCTAAGCGCGCTCTCTCTCTCTCTCTCACACACACACACACACACACACACACTACTTTGAAAGGAATAAATACTGTTTCTGTGCTCCCTGGACCACCCTTTTCCTCCTGCTTCCCAGGCATTGCTGCTGGCTGCCACACCAGCACCTGCTGGGCACCGGTGCCAGCATTGCCACTGTTGTGACTCTCCCGAGGAGCAGACCATCATAGGTACGGATGACATTCTTCTGCCGGTGGATGAGCACACCTCCTCTGCAATAAGCTAAGTTTAATTCCGAAATTCATTCCCATATGGAAAGAAGAGTATGTAATGGCCATTTTACTGCCCACTGCCAGCAGCTAATTGCACAAATAGACATGCAAAGCTTATATACACACCAGTAAAATCTGTTAAAAGATGTATGGCTTATTGCTATTTCACAAAACATTTGGAGAATTAGAGTAATAAGTATAAAATAAATGATATATTTTCATCTTATTAGGCAAAATTAAGGTCTGCCTTCTAACATATTTGTCATCTTCTTTCAGGAGGAAAGCCTATTCATTTTAGTAAAATGGCCCAAGGATTAAGGCAGCGTTCATCCGAAGCAGCTGAAATATTCAGCTGTTAATAAAACCAACAAGCTTTTATCAATGAGGTCAGATGCCCCTTTCCTTCCTTAAAACAATTTATTGTCAGGCCATATATGAACAAGATCCACGCTAGAAACCTTCTAACAAACCAAGTCAGAAAATGCATAACTACATGCAAACTATTACTAGGAGCACATCTGCCCGAAAACTGCACTAACTCTAGAAAAAATGTTCAGTCTTTTACTGGTGTTGGGGGAGAGTGTGAGAATGATCTCTAAGCAGGTACATTTTTCATTCACTAGCCCAGACTGCATAAAGAAAATATTATTTGTATTCTCTTCATTAATGACATAATCAAGAAAGAAAATTAAAAGTAAACATACATTTAATATTCTATAAATTTCTCCTCCATCAGAGAGTACCAGCCTTTTAATTTCAGTTCCCATATAGTTTTATGGCTGATATTTTTATTTGTACTAAGGATTTAGAGAACTTTATTTTTAGCAGGCGTTAAGTGTTCCACAATGATTTCTAGGTAAACAATACTGGTAAGATCTGATATTTTTCATAATCTAAAATAATTGTTCCATTTGCAACTTAATCAATGCAGTTAAATGCACCTTTCTTATTCATAGTTTAGTCACAACAAAAAAAAAATTGCTTTTAATCTTTTAGTTATTATTCTGTAATCCATTTTACAGAAATATTTGGATTGTATAATGATACACTATACTTTCAAATGTGAGTAAATTTATTCTTATGCAATATATAAAAACACACAAAAATAAATACAATATGTAAGAAAGAGAACATGAATCATCTCTGAAAGCTACTTCCATATGATACTGTTTTGCATTTTACATATTCTATACAAATATTCCCCAAAACAATGTACAGAACATAATATAGTTATTACGGCCAACAGGATGTCACATTAATCATATGAAACCACACTATTAGAGACCATTATTTACCCTACAGACTTTCTTTTGCTATATCCTGCACTTTTATTGTAAACATAAGCTTAATAATTTCAAAGTTTGTATGTCGTAAAGGACTAGTTAGCTACAATTTGGCTTTATATCTACTTAAATATATATATATATAGTAAGGGATTTCAAATCTTTTCATTTTTCTCTGGTCTTTCACTTGAGCAGAAAACTTACCTGGGAAGCATTATAACCGTTTCCTGGGTTAACTGGATCCTAGATATAGGGCTGTCAGAGACCTTCACTGTCATGTCATCTTGGACAAAGCACTTAATCTTTCCATACTTCTGCTCATTGTATTTAAAATTAGACAATATTTCTATCCACCAGTGCTGTTTAGAGGAAGTTAAAATATATGTAGTTACATTTCGCAACTAATTACTTGTTACAATCTATGTAATTGCCAGTTTACAGTACATAATTGCTAATGAAAATAGTCGTGGCTTAGAAGATGATACATCCACCAGTAGTAAAGGCAACATGCAAATTAAAATAAATAGGCAGATAGATAGACAGACAGACAGACAGACAGACAGACTTATGCTTGAGGATACCACAAATACTGGGATCTCTAAAAGCTGTAGATGTATATGAGCTAAAAGCACCACTATCAAGGAAAATGCAGCAGCCAGCACAACCCAACTGCCACAGTAGTTACCCAAGGTCCAGAGCCAGAATTAGCATGGTTTTATTACTGCAGTACTGCGACTGCAACAATCTGCCTGGTGAGACTAACAATGTAGAACTAACATCAGCTGGGCCACAAAACTAACCCAATGAAGGCTTTAGATTCAAGGTAGTACGGCCACGTGCTGCTACACAATCTTGTATGACACTACCAACTCTTGTTGGGTCAGCTTGGGTACCACAGGCTTCAGAGGGCCATGTTTCCATATTCTGGTGTGGAAAAATCACCTTTCTGTGATTCTGTGACTGCAAAAAGATCCTTGATGTTGCCCTAGAAAGCAGTCTCAGTCTTTTCAACAAGTGGTAAGAAAATATCAGTCAGTAGCAGTGTTTTAGATAAGGATCAGTATTGCAGGTCTACCAAAACCAAGTGGAGCAATCTGGGATTCTATTAGAAATGTTGGACCTGATGGTCTTTTGAAATCCCTTCCAACCTGAGCTGTTGTATGATTCTGTGCTTCTAAAAAGACAAAATCAAACATAAACCATTAATGTTAGGTTTGAAAGAGATACCTATGTTCCTTCCCAACCCAGCAGCTAGTTAGCTGCCAGAAGGCCAAGAAAAGTCCAAAGGAAGTAGAGAAGGAAGACTCCACATTCATCTATTATCCCCTTTTTCCAAAAACAGATGCATGTCACAGTCTGACAAGAAAATCGATGCCTCTGTCAGCACTACAACCATTTTGCTTGGCTTGGAAATAGCTTCTGAAAGATGAATAGCTTAGTATGATTCGGACAGCAAAGCAGGCCCTGCCACAGAAGTAATGCTACTACTTTCACTTCTTCATCACACAGAAAGGTTTCTTGCAGTTGAACAAATTATAATTAAAATACACAGCTAGTTCGGAAGAGTCATGGGTCAGCAAGCCAAATCCAAGGTGCTGAGGTATAGGAGAGTCCTTCTAGTAACATCCACAGCCTTTGGTTCATACCCTGTTTATCCTGGAGAGCCAGAAAGGCCTGGGGGAAGCTGTGCATTTTTTTTCCCTGCAAATAGGGGTTCTGATTATTCTTGAAAGAATAGAGATATTCTATAAATAGCATATGATTTTTCATATATATGAGGATTCACCATCACTTCATACTTACCCACAAGATGTTTTGAAAATTGCGTTTCTGGAAATTGTTGACTCTGAACAAAAAATTAAATCAAAAAATTTGCTGAAGAAATTGCAAATTGTTGGACATATCTATTAAACTAAACTTACTTTAAAAACATGACCTCTTTGATATCTATTATCTACACATGAATGGCCTTATCAGTTGGAATAATAGCTTTCCTAAAACATGTTTTTCAGTTCATACTCCCTGTTTGAAAAGTATTATTGCTATCTTCTGTAAGTATCAGATGGTATAGTGAAATTTAATTTGTCGTACTTGATTCAAACATTCTAATTTAAAATTATTCCATCTACAAAACACTCCTTTATCTCAAAAAATAATAAAAAAGAAAAGTGATTTTAAACAAAATCACAATCTGCTGACATATTTTTCAAATTCAAAATTAAATATGACATTTTCTTGGCAAATACTTGACATATGGCCTTAAGTTTTCAGAAGATACAAGTCATATAAACTTTGCTGATTTGTTTACACTCATGCTGCATTTAACTCAATATATTTAAGTTTGAAAATTATGAGCTTGTAATGTTTTACATATCCTGAAAAACAGCTTGTATCTTGGTTTAGTTCCCTAAATATACTCAATCACTTAGTAACTGGTGCTTCTGTGTCACTAAAACATTTCCATTTCATTTAATAATATCTTCCTTCTGCATTCCAATCATATTTAAAATATTTTACCAAGTAAGCTTACATTGGAATTAAAATATTATATCTTCACGTTATTTTGTCATTAAATGCAGAATCTGCTCAACTCAATCAATCCTCCCATAAACAAGCCTAAAACTGATTTTCAGAAGCACTCATCTTTAAATAGAATTTTTAGTTAGAAGAAAAATGTCTCCTTAAATGATACCAAAAAATGTAGGTTATGTATATTTGCCTATATTTATGCAAAATATCAGTTAGCATTAATGAAGTGGTGTGCTTTCATCAGTGTAAAATGACAGATGTTCTGAATGGGAATTCATTTGTCTCAAAGTTTATACCATAGACATCTACCTCTAAGGAATTCATCATATGCACTTTTTCTTATCATTGGAGAGAAGTAGGCATCTCATCCTAACGCTGACCAGATTAATAGTGTTTGAGAAGTGTTCATTTCTTTCCATTAAATGGCGTTTACAGTTATTGCCCTGTTTATCTACGATGCGGACATCTAAAGTCAGGTGAGAAGAGCTCTTTTTGTGTCCCTATTACTTTGTCTTCATTAGACCTTAGCCAATGCAAGGTGAGATTCTGGCAAAGGCAATGTACTTCTGAAGAGCATTGTATAGACGCTAACACATTGGGAATATTTTGAAGAGATAGAATTAAAAATTTAACCCACTTATTAAGCTATAAAAAGAAAAATCAGGGCTTCGTTTTACTGTTAGTCCCCAGTGTATTTTTATCCCCACTAAAAAATTTCACATTATCTGAGGATTTTAGACCTTCTGTTGCAAACTTTACAGTGTAGAATATAAAGAGGGTAACAAGAATGATGGGTCTTAGAAATACAGTATTTTTGAAAACCTACTTCTTAATTAAAGTTGTAATAACCATCTCGGATTCTTAAGAACATAACAAGGAATATCCTTAATGCAAGTCCTCTTAAGCCCCGCCTCACAGTGTCGGTGTGAATCATAAATCAGGTTCGCACTGAGAGAGGAGTATGGTGTTGCTCTATCCGTATTGTTACCTCTGTGGCAGTGAAGAATTACTATTAATGACCTCTTTTGAAAGAGCTTTAAACTTTTGAATGTAAAATCTTGAACTTTAATCTTCTGAATTAAAAAAAAAAGAAACAAACTTTGAACTACTTTCCGAAATGTGAACATCAAAATTAATATAACATTTCAGTAACATTGTAAGTATGTCTCAATAAATCTAAAAGTAGTATTTGCTGCCTTACCTGCAGCATCACATTTGATGTACATGTTTAGTTAGTCATTTATGCTTAATTTCAAGTCCTTCTCAACTTTACTGATTTCCATTGAAATTCTTCTGCCGTGTGAGTACAATCTGTGTTATCTGTTTTGAGATGCAACCTTGAATTTAAGCCTCTGAAATTCATACTAGTCTAGACATTCCACATTATCCAGGAATCTGAGTTTTCTTTACAGTTGACTTATTTTTTCATTGCTTTATGTCTCCAACAACTTTGGATTATCTGCAAGTGTTTTCTGTACTGATTTTTTAACTAGCAAACACTTGCTGTTATCTAGGAACTAAGAAAAATCTAGATTTTTTTAAATCAGCGGTATAAAATTTGAAATTTCAGATACTTGAATATGTATGCAACACAGCACTAGGATAGTTTTCATGTTTAATCATCTTTACTGCATTAAGTTATTTTGCTGAGAACAACAGTATGTTTATGTACATGTGGGAAAAGGGATAAAAAACTTCGATTTGAATCCAGAGAAAAAAAAAAAAACAACACGTGAGTACAGCTATTGCATTTTTGATGGTTGTGCCTTAAAATATGTATTTTTCATTACATATTTCTCTAGAGCATTTCAGTATCAGTATGTGAGTCATTTATACCAGCTGAGGATGTAGCCTATGGTCTCAGGTGATAGCTGGCATTTTCTCCATACTCTCAGAGATAATACAGGGAACTTCAGTCATTTACTTTTCACACAAGCAGCATTTTAGCATCAGTAGCTTTACAAGGTTATATGTTTATAATCCTTCCTCGCTCGAATATAATTTTGCTCTTAACACTAATGTTGAATCTTTTTGAAAGGATTGTCTTCATCTTTTGTTACAGGGGTTTTAAGTAGGGTAATAAAATCTAGTGATGTGGTCATTGTCGTATACTAAAAGCCTGTAGTCAGGCAACTTCTGCCAGAAGTGAAATTGGAAGCATTATCAATGATGATGTTTTGTAAGATAAGATTGGTTTAATTATGTTTTATAAGCACCGATGAGAAAGAAGTGTACTTGTTAACTACCATTTCATCCCATTTATTCACTACACTGCCTCCAGTGTATTGTATATGTTTCACATGAAGCTCTCTAAGGACAGCATTTTGAAATTAATTATTGTTATGACTTAGTCTTTTTGCTTAAAAAAAAAAAAAAAAAAAAGCACTGCGGAAAATCCCTGGACTTCCCAGGGGTGCAGTACTGGGAGGTCCTTTGATGTAAGGAGGGTCACAGGACACTAGGAATACAGCTTGCTCTTTTCCCTGTTTATAAACCCTATAGGAAGAAGAGGGTTAGTGAAACTAATGCTTAATCTGCCTGCTGGTTCATCTGAATTGTGTCCCATTGAGGGTAATTCCTATGCCTCCTTGTCAATGAAGAACAACTCTTTTGTTCTGTTTGATTTTTGTGAATTGATGATGTGATTCTTGGCTTTTTTTTTTTTTTTTTTTACTTTTACCTGTGAAACCACTAGGTACATTAACTGTTGTTTGGTGAATATTCTCATTACCCTCTTTATGTGGGCTGTACATGTCACCATGATGTCCCTTTCCCTTCCATTCTTGCAAATATTATGTCACCACTGATCTCATTCGGTCTCTCCAATTTCCCTGTCTCTTTTGTTTAGCTCATCAAACCCTTCTTACTCACAACACTTCCCCACCTCAAAAGAGGAAGGTCAAACAATAAGAAGAGATAAAACAATAAGAAAAAGCAGGAAAATGTTTAATTCTGGATAGCAGAACTGTTTTCAAACAACTACAGGCAGTAGAAGGGAAGAACGTATATTTCCTTCATTGGCACAAAAAGGAAAGTACTGCTTCTGACTGTATTGGCTGTAGGTGGCAAGGACTTGGTAGACAGAGGGGGCTGCTGGGGTGGCCTCCGTGGCAAGAGGCCAGGATGGGCATCTGGCTGCTGGCCAAGGTTAACCCACCACTTCATGCATAGTCAGGGTCACCTGGTAGTGTCAAAATCTGAACTAAAATATCCCCAAGTCTCTAAAAAATCAAAGAAAGAAGATCTAACAATGTTAACCGCAACTCTGCCCTCTCTAATAATGGGGTCAGAACATTTCCACTAGAGATGATACAGAACAGTATAGAAGCATTATGGGAAAAGAAAGCATCACATGAAAGCAAGATGAGCATATTAGGCACAAGCTAAAAGGAAACCACTGAAGTATGGTTTCCACTCTATCTCCAAATCTACTGCTCATCAAACAGCCCTCACAAACTTAATAATTTCTCCTTTGTACAAGAATATTTTTCCTAAACTGCCTTTATTTACATGTTGTTATTGCATTGATCTCTATCATCCATATTACTATTTTGTTATCCATCATGATGATGGGCATCTGGCTTGTTTTTATCAGTGAAACAGAATCTTAGTACTGAAGGTGAGATATGCTCAGTTCTTCATTGATATACATTGAAGTGTCTAAATATGAACAAGTTCCCAACTGTTGTAAACAGAGAGTTACACATAGCATTGATTACTTCAATACAGGCATATAAAGTCATTTGAGAAGCTGTGAGGTACCCATAACACATGCATGGAGATGATACAACTCAAGTACAACACAGGCTCTATGTAAGACCTGTAAGCTTCATCGGTATTTATTAGTTTCCCATCAGTAGGATACACTAGATCACCTCAAATGGCACTCAGGAAACAAATTCTGCCTCTGATGTTCTTGAAGACACAGGGGAGAATCTGTCTCCAGTCTCCATCTGGGCCTGGGTCACATTCACCAGCCCTATGTGCCTGTCTCAGATATGCCAAATGCTCAGACATGTCACATAGCATTAGACACCTAAATTGAGGTAACTGATTCCAATTCCACTCTTACTCACAAAGCTCACTTGCAAACACTTCTATTTAGGTGACAATAACTGGAAGCCTCAGGCTTCCACTGTGATCTTAATACATCATTCACGACACTGAATCCCCCGACAACCAATCCCCCACTATTCAGTATATTTGCACTTAATACTGTAAAAGGAAGATGGAGCACCAACAAGGCATATGCTGCAAACTCAAATACTTGGCATACAACACAAGTAATTCCATTGCTACTTAGGCGTGCTATTGTACAACTACTACTGTTCCCAGTAGGTACTGGCCGATTCAGACGGACAGTGTTAGAATATTTTGTGGCATACCTGCAAGTGTTTTTCCTAATTTTATCATTTGAATTTCACCAATGAAACACAATAGATGCAGCTGTCCTACCAACAAAACTTGTAGCATCTGCGTAACTGAAAAACTGGCAGCGCCTAGAATGGCAGCTGAAAACTGGCTGAGAACCAGTAAACCCAACACATCTGAGATTCTTGAACACTGATGACAATGCGAAAACGTTATTGGAAGTACTGGGTGTATGAATAACATCTATACAAGAAAACTTGACAGAAACTTTGCAAACGGAAAAAAATTTGTTGATCGTATCATTGTCTATGAATTACGTTTGCAACTCTACTTGTAATAGAAACATTCGGAGAGACATAAACTACAGTACCAAAGGGAGTAGGGATGAAAGATGGAAAGATGAATCCCTCCTACGGAAAGATGTAGATCCTTTTTATTATAGGCATATGTATTTATTATTTCTCTCCTTGATACTTTTCAAGATGTACCACACTGCTACGAATTTATTGATTTTTGCTGGCACAGGCACTTAATAATGGAAGTAATGACCTCAATAGATATTTGGAGAATTAGTCGCACTTTGTAAGCCAGCTACTTTGTGTTACTACCATCAAAGATATATTCTTTAGGGGTCAGTATATTTAAGTTTAATGTTACTGTTGATGTTTAATTAACTAAGAATGATATCAACCTGACTAACATCCTCAGTTTTATTACTTTTCAAAACTTTAACAGTTTATTAGAAATGTAACATGTATTATTTAGTTGAGTTATAACTGTTCATAGATTTAATTCAGACCCTGACGTACAGAATTCAGGTTGATAACGTTAATGTTCCAACATTTATATTATTTTAATGTACCTCCACAAGAAAAATGGAACTTTTAAAATATTTCTACAGGTGATATATGTATTTTGTCTGAAAATGAGGGAAACAAAGAAAATATTGGCCCACTGTTAAATAGGAAGGGTGAATTAGGGTCAACAACAATGCTGAAAAGGCAGATGTTCTCAACACTTCCTTCACCTCTATCTTTATGAGCACTGTTGGGCCCCAGGCCTTGGGAACAAAAATACACGTTGATGCAAATACAGATGCACTGACAGTGAAGAAAGGGTGGGTACAGAAACAGGAGCTTGACCCCTACAAATTGATGGTCCATGACAACATCCACCCAACTGTGTTCAAAGAACTGGCTAATGTCATTGCGAGGCCACACTCCATAATCTTTGAAAAGTTGTGGAGATCAGGGGATGTCCCAGAAGACTGGAAGAAGGCTAATGTCACCCCCTTTCTTTGCTGCGGCAAAGAAAGCCGAGAGGATGCTGGATTGCATCAACAAGGGTAGCACCAGCAGAGATAAAGAAGTCATTCTCCCACTCTACTCAGTGCTTGTCAGGCCACACTTGAAAAGCTGTGTTCAGTTTTGGTCCTTGCTATACAAAAAAGATGTGGAGAGGCTGGAGAGGGTCCAGAGAAGGGCAACAAAGATGATCAAAGGGCAGGGAAGGCTGACATATGAGGAAAGGCTGAGAAAACTGGGTTTGTTCAGCCTTGAGAAAAGAAGGCTTAGGGGAGACCCTTCCAGTATTTAAAGGGTGGCTACAAAGAAGACAGAGACTCCCTTTTTACAAGGAGTCACATGGAAAAGACAAGGGGTAGTGGGTAGAAGTTACTCCTGGGGTGATTCTGATTGAACATAAGAGGACAATTTTTCACAATGAGAACAATCAGCGATTGGAATAATCTCCCCAGGGAAGTGGTGGATTCCCCAACATCAGACACTTTTGAGATTCGGCTGGACAGGGTGCTGGGACATCCTGTCTAGACTGTGCTTTTGCCAAGAAAGGCCAGGTTGGATGGGGCTTTGAGCAATTTGGTCTAGTGGAAGGTGTCCCTGCCCGTGGCAGGAGGGCTTGAACTAGATGATCTTTAAGGTCCCTTCCAACCAAGACCATTCTATGATTCTATGAAAGGTTGGAAAAGATGATCATTGAGGCCTCTTCCAACCTGATATTCTATGATTCTATGAAAATATAAAATTTAAAAAAAACCAAATTTAGGGAAAAGCAGATTATTCCATCTAAATAAAACTTAATTTAATGCATTTCTTAATTAATAAAATTGTTTCTTTAGGCAAAGAAAAAGTACTATAACCTTAATACTTTTACCTTTTTTTTTTCTTTTTTTTTTAAGTAAAGCAAAAGGTTACCATGCCAAAAAAAGACATTTCACTGCAAACATTCTGAAAGGCAAGGAGAACCCAGGATGTCAGAACTCAAGCTCCAGCCTGCAAAGCACTTCAACAGCTGCATAATTTTAACCCCTTGCTTTGGCTCCACCTGCTCCAAACAAAGACATGCTTATCTGCATTGTTGCAAAGAACTGGACCAAAACACATAGTTAAAAATTAATACGTTAATCATAGATTATAAAGCCATAAAGATATCTGTGATACTCTAATCCGACCTGCTGTATAATAAAGGACAGAGGATTACCCTGACTTCATTCTAGTTTGAGCTATGGGCTTCAAAATGCTTTTTTAGGCCTTGGAAAACCTTCCTCAAGTGGAAATTATTGAGAAAATATTTAAGAAGATAGGCTGTGAGGCTGTGTTTCCTCCTAAGTACACAGCAGCCACTCGTAAAAAAAAAAAAAAAGCTTTAAAAATGAAATCAGTATCAAACTAATGATGTCTCATTGTGTCTCACTTTGATATTTGTATTTGTAGTACCTTTCCTTATGAGATGCTATATATAGCAAGGTTTAGATGATTATCAACATTTATAGCTTTTCCAAACACTCATAATTAATTTTTCAGATGGAAGCAGAAGATTATTGTTGACCTTGGCTTATTCTGGTAATACTGGTTTTAAAATATATTTTTTTTCCTGGTTACAAAAGAAGCTTGTTCTTTGTCAAGAGAGCCAAATTATACTGATATACAATGCAAGGGTACAAGGATATTGTCAGTCCTGATGAGCCCACTGCACTTGTAGTATGGATAGCCATCATGAATGACATAATAAGTCTTCTCCAAATAACTGCTAATCTTCATCCTGGTCCTGTGGGGAAGATGGCCCAACATAGATGGTATAAGGAGCTCCAGTCCTCTAACCCTACCAGCAGTAATTTTTGCTTTGATGATACACGAAGACTGAATTATACCAAACATACTTATAAATTAAGCGTGCATATCATTTATTCTCCGTGGAAAGCAATAGGGGGGCAGAAATCAATTATTGGAAATTGCTTTGGCTTTCGTTAAAAACTGTATGCATACTGAGACAGACATTCTGTTAATCATAATGGTCTAGAAATTTGTAACTTAGGATGAGAGTTACTCAGCTGACCAAAGGTGATTAATTTAGCTGCCTGCACAGGAGCCTTGTGCCATATGAGGTTTTAGAGCACATCCAAAGCACTCCAGTGGGGTTGGCAGATAGGACATCTGTAACCTTATGAAGTAGCATCTGTAAACCAGCAGGGCACCTCAAATGTGACCATTAACAGCCAACTCAATCATATTCAATGTGTTAACTTTAATGTGGGCCCAATAGTGCTCCTGGCCACGTTGACTTGTTTGCCTAAAACTATGTTGTCTGTATGGGGAGCCCAGACCCCTAGTTCACACTTACATGTTTAGATGTTTATTCTGAAGCTGTGTCCAATCTTTATTGAATTTTCAAGCACGTGCTAGGAGTCAGAGTAGAAAACTGAACTGCTCCTGGCAAATGAAAATGCACATATGCATAAGTATGTGCAGAATCTGGTTCTTAGGGAGCACCATTTGTACAAGGGTACTACAGAGGCTTGGTACATGCACTAAAATATTGGGAATTTGTAGACAATAGTAATCCTTAAAACAATATGAGAGCTCTCTACTTATACTCACTACACTTACATTCCAGATGCTAGCAGGTGCTTTCCAGGCACACTGTCAGGCCCTGCAGGAAAGAATAGGCAGTATAGGAAAACTCAGTGTCTTCACTTTGTAAGCCCTCTAGTGGGCTTCAGTATCACCTATACACCAAAGCCATCCCAACCTTATGAGACCAGCCATCAAGACATCATCTTGGCCCTGCATTTTGGTGCACCATTTTGCTAAGCATAATGGTTTGAAACCCTGTGCACAAAGTGCAATGCCCATTTCAACAAGTGTGTTTCTTCGCTGTTGGGAAAAAGGCAAAGCTGCAACAACTTTAAGCAATTCAAGAAAATCACTGTTTAATTTCTTTTTATATAACCAATCCAAACAAGGGGTTTTTTAGAGATTAAATTCCTTCCATAGAGTTCACAGTGACTGAAATTACAAAAGGGAAGTTATTAATTTCCCTCCACTCACTTGAAGTAACAGGTGTGTTCTCAGCCTTCCATCGAACCAACAGAGATGTTGGCAGATCACTGTCTACTGCCTAAGAGCATTAACCATAACCAATAACTACTGTTATTGTAGTACACAATGGAAGTAATTGAACTTGCAGTTATAGGCTTTTTTGTTGTTCTTGATAGGGGCTTTTTTTCTGTCGTTTTTTTGTTTGGTTGGTTTTTGTTTTGGAAACTGTAAGACAAAAATCATGGAGCAGTGAAAGCTAACGGGAGAAAAAAAAAAGGAAAGAGTACTAGAAGTGTGTTTATTTACCTTGGTACCACTCCAAGTAATATAATCCTCCCCCTCTCCCAATGTCATTTCCTCTTAATTGTGTTATAAAATCTGTTTTGTGTTGTTCAGGTCAAATTGAGTCTGAGGTAAAAATAAATAGAAGGGTCACCAAGGCATGGACCAGTGCAATGAGTTGATACTTTTCGAGTAATTGATTCTTAAAGAATGAAGTCTAAATTCCAGGAAAATCAGTACAATCTCCAAGAAAAGTTCACTTCCCTATAATTGAAGAGGAAATATCACAAAAATATAAATATAGGGCATCAGTCTTGACACTGGATTTCCTGGATTTTACTTGTTCAGCTTTCACCGATAATATTATTCAAAGCAATAACACCTACATAATATCAGGTTTGAAATCTTTTGAAAAAATATTTTTTTCAGATTTGTAATTTATGCTGTAAAAAAGTAATATTTGTAGACATTTACCAAAGAGGACTGGGAGTCATTCCATCTTTTTGCTTAAATTGCACACGATAAAAAATACTGTTTAATTACATGCTTAAAGTACCTAGTCAGTTTGAGTACATGCAGTGAATCAAATGTAAAAGAAAAAAGTTTAATTTCACAGTAATATATTAAGTATACAATTTCTGTAAGTAGCATTATTTATGCAAAAATATCCCAAATTTAGCCTAGCATATAATTAGAGTACATTTTTAGCAAGTATGCTATGCCTATATAAAAATACTCACAGTAATTTATTGAAATTAAATTGATGATGGTATGCCAGAAAATCACCAATTTAAAATTTTAAATCTTAGCTTGGCTTCTTCCTTTATAATATAAAAAATGAATTTACTTATTACTTTAAAAGTACACACATGGAACAAAGGAGCCTTTCAGAAAACACTGGCCTTTGGTGCCAACAGATCTTTAACCCTTTCCTTAACAGATCAAAATGTCTACTTTTTTCCAGTATACCTTATATGCCGTAAATATCATTGATCCTCAAAGGATAAAAATGAAAAGACAAAGCATTCCAGCATTTGAGGGCCAAAATACACAAGCAGCATTTTAAGTCAGTCAGGAAATCTGCTCTGGAGACAATGGTCTAACAGAGGAAGTCTGGTCTTTCCCTTTTTCATTGTTCAGGTGACTGAAAATCTTTACATTATCTGAATTCTTATGAATATCCACATTTAAAAGATCTTGATTAAGAGAAAAGTCTTGTCTGCAAACCTTAAACTTCCACTTGTATCCATTGTTTTTATTCTGTTATGTAAACAAGGCAAATGTGCCGAGTGCAAATGTAAAATATACTTCAAACAGATCATGAAATATCATAAGTGGTTTAAGCTTATACAGTGTCATCAGGAGGCTTACATTATTTAGTATTTTCCTTAGATATCCATTTAAACATAATTATTCAAGGCTCAACTTTCATCTGAAAGAAGAACCACTCTTATTATAAGGAAAAAACAAACACAAAATGTTAGGAAGGAAGTACAAAAAAGGCCTACTACAAACATTAAAGATGTTTTTACTAAAATCATCATTAGGGGATTCTAATTTACAATTTTGGCTATATTATTTGATCCCAAAACCTACAATCTAAGAATATACAAAAATGTAAAGAAGAATAAAAAAGAAACCATGAAAGGATTAGTGTTGCAATGAAGGACTTTACAAATCTTGTAATGGATTTAAAGAAGGTAATTTAAAGAGAAAAGGATACTGCACAGTGTAAAGGAAGAGAAATCGTTTTTCCTAACAGATACTGTTTTGAAGGCACAAAAACATGAGGAAAGAATGCTACTTTTGCATAAAGGTAAGTACAGTTAACAATACAGATGAGCACTCGAAAGATATGAACATGATTATCTTTCACGTTGGCCAGGATTAATCTCAGCTCGGGTATGGTATAAGATCTGATATATGTTATAACATTAAGATTGAAAAACACTGAATTTATGGTCTCAGGTCTGCTAGAATTTGCTTCAACTGGCAGGAGCTTCTCTGCTGTGGAGTGAAGAAGAAGGGATCCCAGTAACCCTCCCCATGTCACCCACATGCAGGTACAAAAAGAGTAGAAGACCTCTGCCCTTAAACCTCTGTGACCTCTTTCATCAATCTCTTTTTTTCTTTTTCATCAATTTTTTTTTTTTTTCATCAGTCTGTCCTTCAGCTGCACTGGGAGCCATTGCCTTTTTGCCTATGGAACCAAAAACATAGCTATACTTGTACCTCACTAAAATCTGAAACCATGGCTGGCCAGTATACTGTCATATGAAGACAGAGGAGAACACTCCTTGGAGCCTTATCTCCATCAACCTGTACGTGCATTTTGCATTTCAAATCATGATAATTATATTATCAGAAGTAACTGCAAAAACTGAAAGAAAAAGTATTTCAAAATACTTGTTTTCATGAAGACAGATAAGCTATTTGTATTCTCCTCCTGCATTCCTCTTTGTTATTGCTGATACAAAGCTCGGCATACTGTATATGTATCAGTTTATCTCTGCCCAGAGTAGTGAAAGACATCTCTCCATTTTTACATGGTTTAATTTACATCATTTAGTTACTTTGCTCTGGAAGAGCTTCTACTGAAGTCCATGGGCCTGCCTGCAAGTGATACAGGACGCATTGTGAAACTTCTCTTTGTTCATTACCAGCATTGCAAAAACTTGTCTAATATTAACCCATCATAAGATCTGTCTGAAGTGCCTCTACAGGTACAGAACTAGGGAATGTACAGCAAAGATGAAGATGGCAAAGATAAGCGAAGGTATAGATCAGCTTCTGTTTGAGAGGAGATTAGATAAATAAAGACACTTAACTGGAAAAGAAAAATGTAAAATCAATACCATTATAGAGATGGCGAATAGGAAACACTATGCCTGAAGAACTGTGCACTATAGTATGAGTAGTAGAAGGATAACAAATGAAATTATCAGGTTATTCACCCAAAACAAGAAAAAGAAAATACTTCTCACAGCATCTGGGCAATGTGGAACTTTTTTTGCAAGATGATGTTATAGATGCCAAAAGTGTAAGTTCAAAAACAATTAAATGGACTTAAATTAAGAAAACCTAACAGTAGCATTAAAAATAATAATAATTAAAAAAAAAATAAAAGCTCCTGTTTAGAAAATCTCCAAGCCACAGATTGCAGACTATAGAGCATATAGGAGTGGAAAGATAACTGTGTGCTGGTGCAAACCTTAAACCCTTTTCTAAGCATCCCCTGCTGGGTTTGTTTGGCACAAGAGACTGGGGCAGGTGGACACTGGGTCTGATCCGGTACCCAAGTGTTACCGCACTTTTTAAAAGCATGGAATACAAGCAGCTTGATGAGGCTGTAAGATTGTATGAGCAGGAGTTATGAGCCAGAACAAAGATCCTTCAAGGTATCCTGTATCTGAAACAGTATAATGAATATAACCATCATTACAAATCTACTAAATGCAGAACAATCCCACAGTAAGAATTCCACAACATCCGCTCCCAGTTCCCAGAAATGTGTGATTTCAGGACTTTGTAAACTTTGCATCTTAGGGTCTGACACTCCTTGTGGGAATCTTCTTCCATGAATGCAGTCACTCTTTGATCCTCTGTGTATTTTCAGACACCAAAACTTCCTATGGAAATGAAATCCATGAATTCATTATGCACTGTATGAAAAATATTTCCTTTTCCTCATTTTATACCTGCTACCTGATAATTTCATTTAATAATCCATGATAATTATGAGAAAAAGTGACTAATCATTTTTCTCCTCAACCTCAGCATGATTTCATACACTTCTCCCTTATTCATCTTTAGTCTTTTTTCTTACTGAAGCCTTAGTCTAGTTAGATCTCCTTGCCCAGACACAGCTCCATACCTATGATCAAGCCTGTCATCCCTCTCCAATGTTTTATAGAACTATCAAGCTTGAAAATGCATTTTCAGTTTTAGTAGTCAGTTTAGAGACAATCCTTATATATGAATAGGTAAAACTGGTTTTCCTGAGCACGCCTGTCTTTGGATTTATCATTACTGAATTTCATCTGCTGTTTTATCACCTACTTACTCAGTATCTTAAAACATGTGTTCACTTCCTGAGTATACTACCCTGAATAGTTCAGTATCATTAGAAAACTTTATCACCTCCCTAAATTGGCATAAATACCTGTGGAATTCCACTATCCTACTATTGCAACTATTGAGTATTTTTATTCTTTAGTTTCATTATTATTCTTTCCTTCCTATCCTTAAACATAGAACTATGGAAAGATCTTTCTTCTTATTCCACGGAAGCTTAATTAAAGGCTTGGTAAGGAACTTTGCTGGAAGATTTTTGTAAATCCAGGCAGACTATACTAACTACCTGTGCCTTGGTCCATATGGTCCTTTACTTCTTTCAGAAGATTTTTAGCAGTCAGTGACATAAGTTTCTTCCACAAAAGTCATGCTGAACGATCTTCACTATTTTATATTTCTCCATGTGTCCCCAGTTCCATATCACACTTACCAGTAATTTGCCTGCTAATTCACTGGTAGGAAAGCATAAACAAGTACCATGTGCATTTACACCAATGTCAGTGTCCAGAACTTTCCTTTATAGGTTTGTTTCTGTATTTTTCTGTATCGGTACAGTATTCATCTTCATCTTTGTTAGGTTTTGAAGTGTTCCAAACAGGTCTCCTGGGAATACTCTCTGTCACCTGGGCAGACACTCTAGATGATCCAAAACATCCAATACTTTGGCCTTTTAAGCAAACAAATTTGTGGTTCTATTTGCATTTTTTTCTCTAACAAAAAAGAAGTCCAAACAGAACTTAAATATTCATCTTTCTAAAAAGACATGCAACATGTCTTTATGGAGGTTCTAGCTTCACCCAAGGGCTCAAATGGATTAAGAAAAAAAAAAAAAGCAGAGTCAAAGGAATCAAGTTCTTTTACTGTGTGTAACATGAGTGATGACTGAATAGGTGATAATTCAAAGTACGAGTGCTCTCACATGTCCATGAAACAGCATTATTAAATAATAAATGTTAAGGACATGGTCTAAAATGAAAATAATAACAATAAAAAAGATCACTAGTACATAAAACACACCGGTTCATTTTTTAAGCATAAAAGGAATTAGGACTTTGAAAAGAAATTACAAAAAGAAATAAAAAACACCAAACAAAAAAAAAAAACAAACAGGTACAGGCACAGCTTTTTAATTGCACATGGCAAAGGTCAGTTACAACAGAAAAATTCTAAACTTGCATAGAAGTTAAATAAATAATTTCTGATGTAGAAACTGGAGAACAGTTTATGGTCACATCCTATGAATACCAACTATCCAGGTACTAATATGATTGTCCCCACTACAGTACTATGAAAGACAAGCTGATGACCCATGACTGGGAACAGAGCATTTGTACACAGTGTACACAAGCTGTACTTACAACTGGGACAAAGGAGCACTCACTTAGCTTTAATCCAGGTGACCCTGAAGCAATAGCAGTGAAGAAATGGTAACCATGAGATCAGCACTGGCAGGAAAGCCCAGCAGGTAGAGATCCCACCGGCCTCACGCAGCACACACTGAAACTCATGCCATCACATTTTACCTGCGCTAGTAAAACTAGAGTTTGCGTGACTCTTTTCAGTGTTTCTTTGAGTGAACAGCAAAAGATACCACGTAAAAGTCTGGCAGTAGAAGCTGGCACCTGCAAACCGCTGGGAAGTCAGAAGAAATTAATTTACTCAGGTATCAAAAGCTAAAATTGACACCACTTACTCCAAGGGGATTTAAGCAAATGCTTGGCTCATCAAAAAATTTACCATGTTTTATGGCCATCAGGACGCCTTTAGCACTTCAGCCACCTTCTGTGCCAGTTTCTACTGATGCTGTTCACCTAATGGGTGCTTCTTGACAGAAGTCACTAGACCCCTGTAATAAGCATCTTCCACCCATTTAGAAACCTTGAGTGTCCCTGGTTTAAGCTCATGTATTGTACTTCACAAGTGCAAATCGCTATGGTTACAGAGTCATTGTTAGTTCCCATAGCTCATTTGACAGGTATAGTCATAAAGTTTTGGTGTCTTCATCTCCTGCCATCATCTGAGCATAAAAAATTCAAGAAACATGGCTATGGTTTATTTAAGCTGTGTGCTTGCCTGCAAGCATTTGTAAACCTGCGGAAATTTAGAATAGTATAGATAAGAGACCATTTTAATCTGGGAATGACAGCACTTCCCAGATTAAAGGGAAATACCAGCACACAATTATCTCTTCCTACTACATGGTAAATAGGACTTTCTTTGGTTGCTATGCAAGAAATAAGACGACCCTTGTAAGTGGTAAAATGGATAACAAATATAATGACAAGAAAACCAGCTAAAAATTAGAATTTTACTGATTTCTCTTCTAAAGTTACCTTATCACGAGGTTCTCTAAGGCTACCTGATATTTAAGATGTAGTCGTTTGTATATGTACAACTTTTAGATAACCTGTACATCATATCGCCCAAAAGAATGATATTCTATATTCAAATCTTACAGTACTTACAGTTTCTATCTGTAATAATACATCCCACAACACAAAAGTAGGCACTGATTTCAACTTTGCCCCCTGTAATTCCTGTTGGTGTGTATCATAAACTCTGAAGTCTTCACAGCTTCAATATTATGAAGAATGTTTATGGCTGGGGATTATTCAACAAGAAATTCTGGCTACATCTAAAGAATGTTTCAAATATTAAGATAAAAACTCTTCCCCCCAAATTCTAAAATATTGCAGCTTTTAATGGCAATACTTTATAATGCCATCATCAGGTGCAAAGAAAGGTGTTTTATGTATAAAAACTGCAAGGTCATTTCAAGTTGTAACTGATTATCAATGTGGTATCAACATTTAACTATCAAATGCTCATTTTAATTGGGAAGTTAATCATCTGGCAATGTTTAAGCAAGCTGCCAGGCTCATAAGGACAAGGATGAGCTCTCCAATGGTAAAAAAAAAAGAAAATTGTCAGTAATTTACTTGATAGTTACTGACGTTAAACTTTATTTTAAGCGCTCTAACAATTATTTTAGTTTAAAAGACTATATTCGAGGTTGGTAATACCACATAAAGCATTAGGAAAAATTAAGCTTTTACTTCATTAATGTTTCTGCAACACGAGGTATCACTAAGAGTGAAAAACTTGAAAAATGTTATAACTATTGGAGAGTTCTAGATGTAGATTCTTCTTAATAAATTCAGTTATTCAGAACATGCATACCAAGAAGGGTTATAACTATGCTTTTTGTATTTACTAATACAACTTCTTTCTGATATTTCTTCACAATTCTCAAAGTAAGAAGCCTGCCATCTCAGATTTGTTGAGATATAAGTATTCGATCCTCCCATTGTAGCTCTTTGCAGGCTGTCATTTTAGGTTAAATCTACCACTTTATCCCTAGACTAATTTTGGAGGGAAACAGAATAATTCATTTTATTAGAGCACCAGTGTACTACCTCAAAATCTGACAGTAATTGTGTTTTCAGTGGACTGACAATTCCGGCATAACAGGTGTCGCATGGCCTTGTGAAAAGGGAAGAGAGATGAAAGAATAAAGGCAATGACACCACTAGCATAGCAAAAGCGTAGCTTTTTCTTTGTCAGTATACTTTACACAAGCATATCTATTGCCTTCTTGCACGAGGGAGCTCTCTTTGTTACCAGGAGAAGCAAGAAAAAGTCTTTGTGTACAAGTGATCACAGACTACCACATTCAACTTACCCAGTTCAGACATCTAAAAGATGTCTAGTCTAAGCTAATCATTGAGGATTTCTCTGCAGTTAGTGGAGAGTATCTTTAGCTCATGATTCATACTGAACTAAAATTGATATCTTAGGTGGGATGAATCACACACGCTAGATGCCTGTCTTTTTCTCTCCATTCCAACAACTATTTTAGACTGGATGCTCACCTTTTAGGTGACTCAGATTAGACATTATGAAATCCAGCCCAGAAGATTAGGAGGTGCCAACAAGATGATGAAGCCAAAAAAAAAAAGCAAGAAGGGAGTGCAGTACTATCCTAGGAGTATATGGAGCAGAAATCCAGAAAAGAAAGAAAAAAGAGCCTGTGCTATTTTGTAGTGCACTCTGTCTGGAATATTTTTGCCTGATACCCATGAGACATGAAGTGAAAATCGAACAATGCATGGGTGAATGGGGTAAGCAAGAAGGATAAAAACCATAAGTGGGCAAAACATGCTCATTTTAAAAAAAATATGATTGAGTATATTTACAAAAGGAACTGCAAGATCTTCTGACTGTGGTAGATACTGGACATGACTATTCAGGAGGCATAATCTAGTAATACAGTGTTTTTAGCAAATGATTAAAATTCTCTTTGCTCCCCCTATGCGTTCCCTATATTCCTCTAAATTACAACAAACTATTAACAATAAAAACTCTGTGAAGGACTGTATTTTCATTTAAAAGTGGTTTTGCATGAGAAACATGGCGTCTTCTCACTAAGGAATTACCAGTTTATTATACTTGTTCATATGAAGTATCACTTTGGTGGAGATGTCTCTACGTAAAAATTATTTGTATTGTACAGTACTAGTTTTTCAATAAGGCTGTTAAACTTTATGCTGGGTTTTTGAACTTCCCTTGAAAAACACAGGAATCTGAAGGCAAACTGGTAGAGATTAATGGTAGCTGAAAATATACTGGTTTCTAGAAAACTCAGGGGAATTTGAATAACTAAATTAAAATTCCGCAAGAAAACATCTGAGGAAAGGACATAAAAAGCATTTCCATGTGTATTAAACAGCATCTACTCTCTATTATGCTGAATACATTAAAAAATTACATCCCAGATCCTTGCTGGAAGGTATGTGACTCTCAAACATAAACTGGCAATATTGGAGCCACCTGTCTGTCCACCTGCCTGTCTGTCTCTCTCATTCCCTCTCTCTCTCCAGCAATTCTTAGAAAACAGGAAAGACCCTTCTAGTACGAATTTATATGCATATTCACATGTTAAAAGCGAGTTCAAAGGAACTGGAAGGTGGACTACTCATTAACAGTAGCCTTGTAATAGTCTTGGTATGCCTTGTACATAGAGGGATTTGGCATGCAGTAATTTTACAAATGTCTTTAAAATGTAAGATAGAAAAGATTTTTTTCTTAGTCTATTACTCTAGCGTTATTATAAGTGAATAAACAGAATACCAAATAATAGCAGTCTGCATAAGGGAAGAACATTTTTTGTTTCAATTCTTCCTGTTAAATCTTGGTAAAGCTATAAAAAAATCTGTCACAGATAGCAACTAATTACCATGGTAAATTTCTGTAAAATTCAAAACCTCCAAACCTAAAATAATCCTAATCTGAACAGCTAATCACGGTGTGAAGCTATTATAATGTGTATCCAATTATAATCAGCATTATGATAATGGCACTGTCATTAATCTTCTACTCTATTTCTCATTATTTCTAGAGACACTGCTAAACGCTAACCCTTGAAGCTATTTACAGGAGATGTGAAGTTTCAGCACTTGTACTACTCAAAATTTTCTATGACATTCCCTGCTTTCAGGAATTTCCAACTTTGCCAATAATTTTTCAATAAAATATTCTTTCACCTGTTATCTGGTTGAGGTTTAAGTTTGCAAAACATTGTTCAGATATTTTATTCCAGACAGGGAATTAGACAGGGAAGGCAGGGAAAGATTTGCTTTGCTAAAGCTTTACAAATTCCTTCTCCAGTCGCATCAGATAATTTCTCACTTCACACTTTGGAGCAGCAAACTGAAATGTGTAAACAAAGTTGCTTTTTGTGGTTCCTAGAAAAAAAGTACTGACTCTGAAAAAAACACAAACTCTTCTGAAAGACTTCTCTCCTGACACACACTGTGGAAATTAATTTGGCAGCTAGATGCTCCAAGAAATCCCTTGGTGCCTCAATGCACCCTGGTTCAAAGCTACCGTGGTTAAGCAGGGCATTAGCAGGGCCTGTAGTGACAGGACAAGGGGTAATGGTTTTAAACTAAAAGAGAGTGGATTCAGACTAGATATAAGGAAGAAATTTTTTACAATGAGGGTGGTGAAGCACCAGAACAGGTTGCCCAGAGGTGTGGTAGATGCCCCATCCCTGGAAGCATTCAAGGTCATGTTGGATGGGGCTGAGCAACCTGATCTAGTTGAAGATGTCCCTGCTCATTGCAGGGGGCTTGGACTAGATGACCTTTAAAGCTTCCTTCCAATCCCAACTATTCTATGATTCTATGATCTTCTGGGGAACACACTCAGCCTCCCAGAAATGTGAGCGATGCCCAACACTGCAAGAAATATCCAAGTATCCATCATTGAGACCGGCTTTCATCTTGGAATGAAAATTATATTGGGGTGGAAAGTCTAGAAGAAAGCTGACATGGACCTGGTAAACTGGAGAGAGATGTGGGAGGGAAGAAAGGTGTGCAGGGCCAACACGGATAGCTTATTAATGGAAACCACACCAAAGAAAAAGGTGGAAAAAAAGAGTGTGAAGACTGGGTAAAAGAAGTGGAAGATGGAGGAAGACTAAACATATCGGGCAGCGATGAAGAGCCTTACGTTACATAGGTAAGGAGAAGAAAGGGGGTAACTGATGCATGGGAGCCTCCTGAGTAGTTCTGCTCCTTCAGCAAATCCATCAGTATGCATATCCAGCACGTCCAACTTCATCCATACCCGTCCTGGGCCTCTTCTCAGGCCTACACAATAAAGCTGAATTACAACTCTTTTAGCTGTGATTAATTTCATAGGCTGTCTTCCACCCCATAGATTCAGCGGTTTGAGGCAAGGTACCATGAGAATGGTTGTTTTAAGATAAGCGCTTAAGACAGTAACACAGATCTGTGATTGTACTGCAAACTACTACAGTCTAAAGTGTATGTACTGCAGTATCAATAGCTGCAAACCAAAGGAATGCAGTCCTGTGAAAGACGAGTGATATACCTGAAAAGTCACACACATATGGATTTGGCATATGAACATACTTGTAATGGATACAAACAAGTAAGTGCCTATGGTTTTACAGTAAATTTTGAAAAATAATTTAAAATGGCAGAAGAACGCTGATAAATAAACGAATAAAAACATGCACATGAGACTGTTGCGCAGAGCTAGTTTCCATGGCTTTGCTCCCCCGGAACTGGAAGCCTTCTGCTCACAGTTGTCCTTCTGGGAGTATTTCCTACCTCTTCTACTGCATTTTAAATTAGACTGTAACTCTAATTAGCATCGTTCTCCTGATCCGCATCTCCCCAGGTCTTCACACAGTGGACACCTGACTGTACACAGTGCAACCTGTGGGCAGCAACAAACTCCATAAACATGGTTTTTAGTGTACGTACCTTCCTCCAGTGATGATGGCCAGTAATTTCTGTCTGCAAGCCAATGTGGCATTGCAGCCTCAAGTTACTGCACTGCAACTCCTTAATCAGCCCTAAATTTCCTTTAAGTTACTAGAATGATTAACAAATCCAAAACATATTACTATGATCTTGCTATTTCTGTAGCCTTTAGAAAGTACATACTTCTTTCAGATGTTTTGCTTTTCTGTATTTTTCCTACTGCACAGTATGTGTCTATACTATAAGACATGAAAAAAGCTTTCATATCACACAGCTCATTAGAGGCTTAAATGAACCAGTTTTAGATGTATGATTTTGACCTCATTACTGTCCTCAATCAATGAAATAAAAATGGCGGTTGTCATAACATCATATCTTGGATACATTACTCTGGGAATCTGCAATCACAGTCTGCTCCTCAGATGGTAAAACTGCTATTGAATATATTTGCTAGTACTAAGCCTGATTAAATAATAATAGAGAAAAAAGGATTTTTAGAACTCAGTAAGCCAAAGTATCTCTGAGCAAACTGGAAGGATAGATATATCCCACCTGCATCTTGTCATAACCTTGGTCCATCTGCAAAATGCTGTAGAAAAAAAATCCTCACCTGGCACAGTTCCTATGCCACTGCCTCAACACGCTTCTATGTCACATGCTACAAATGTCGCAACAAAAATCAGCATGTGCCTGAAGTGCTGCTCTAAAAGTGAAAGACATGCTTTGATTAAGATCAATAACAAGTTTTTTAAACACTCCTTATCTTCAGAATGAGAACATCTCTTTTCTTTATTTTTCTCCACTTTTATTTATGACAGTTATACATTTCGCATGGGATGAACCACACTCTGGAGATGCCCCTTCCTCTCCACTGACTACAGAGGGAGCTGAACTAACTTAAGGCTTGATGCTTAAACCTTAAACAACTTACTGTATTCTGCGCATTTAGTACAAATGAGATGGATTATCTATGGCTGCATTCAATTTAAGAGAGTTTTCAGTTATATGTACTAGGTCATTTCCAGAATTTTACACTTCCAAATATATTACTATGTAAGCAATCATTATTTGTATTTCTAAAAATATACAGATGTTTTCTATTGACTAAGCCTCTAGCTTGCACATATTTTCGAAGGAAGTAAGCTGGTATATGTATACCTTGCCTGTTACATGTACTGGACATAAAAAGTTTGTTACTTTTGAGAGACTTGAGTGACCAGTATTTACCACAAAGGCTCAATAATCCATGAATAGTCCAGAGCTGACATATTTTCCCTTGTCATATGTGTTAAATGTTTTAGCATACAGAACAAATTAGCAAACAGTCAAGTTTCTGACAATTCTGCCAAGCCAAAATTCTTAAAATCTTGCACTGTTGAAGTTAAGCTATTCTTACTTACTGATTTAGTTGTACTTGGTGAGTAGAGTCTGACTGCTCTTTAATAGTTTCATTTTTATCATTGAAATAGCATTTTATCATGGAAAATGGCATTTTTTTCATGACTGTAATATTTTCTGAGATGTGTGAAGATGTGTGAAGTCACGTTATTAAACAATTCAATAGTGTTTTGTATATGGTATTTTTTTCAGGTGAAGTTATTCTTAAAAGCTCCTCTTTTCTGAATCATGTATCTACATGGATATCTATCATGTATCTACAGGATACTGGGTTTTGATAGTTCTTTTACGATTTTGCCAAATATTCTTTCTTTCACTTTGTCATGTATCAGTTAAATTCTACAAGCACAGCTTCTTCTTGCTGCAGTATACAACTGGAAGGTTGTACGTCCAATTTCTTTCCTAATGTATAAAACTAATGTATACAGCAGGTAGGGAAGGAACAACATTTTACCTTTCTATAGTCCTCTTCTCCTTTCCTTCATCTACTTTTTCTCCTCACAGACGCATGGAACAAGATGTCAAACCTCATCCAAATGAGACAGCAAGGGAGGCTTTGGGTAAAGAAGGCTCTCCATAGTCGAGTGACTCATATCTACACCTGCTCAGGTGAAAAGCTTCTTTCTAACAGAAGGTGAGAACTTGGCATTTCCAGATATGTGCTTAGCACATTATCTTCCTTAAAAGTAATTGCTTCAGAGTATCCTCAACTATATTATGGGTCTATAGCATACAAACTGGGAGTGTTTTTTGTTTTTACAAAAGATAAATTCGACTTTTATCAGGCTGTTTTTAGCCTGGTTTCCTATGGAAACAAGGCTGCACAACAGTATAATACAATACTATCTGTGTGTCCTCTCCTTCTAATTTCTGAACTAAGTAGCCCAATTTCCACCAAATGTGACTGAGAAGATAGAAATCTCAAAGATAGTTAGGCTCTTATAAATTTTGAAAGCGGCAGCTGCTGGATAGAAGAGAGACCAGGATCCTAGCATTAACATGCAGGGTGCTAACAATCTTATCAGCCCATTTCTGTTGTCAAGTGTGGCAGCCTGCATACCATTACCAGAATATATGCATATTCAGAGCTAAAAGAAGACCTCTATAATTCAATTATTAACCAAGAGACATAAATCCATAAGAAACGGGTCCTCTTCAGTTCTGGGTCTTTTAGCAACTTCTCTCTTTTAACTAGACAGCCAAGATAGCAGGTTGGTGAGGGGAAAAAATAAAGCAAAAAGGAGGACCAGTTTAAATGAAAACCAACAGCATACAAAATCCATACTGTAGCAAAAGAGAAGAGGAAATAGGTGGCATAAGGAATTTATCAGCTACTATGGTACAAGGATGGACAGTTATGTACTAAGGTACATTTAAATCCCTTTTTGATTTTACCAGGCTCAGAACTGCTACGCACAAACACAGACACACACCAACATACAGGAGATTGTGAGCTTCACTTTTTAGCCGTGACCAACTAAACATGTTGAATGATCCCACTTTTCCAGGCAGACACATGAGGTAAAGCTGAAAATAATTTTCTTTTCATTTCCTATATTCCACATCCAAGCAGCAACATAATGGTTAAAGAACAGAGATTCCCCCACCAAACCCATTTTTACAGCTCTTTGGTGATTAGTTTGAGATGGTCTACCATAATTATCTGTGCCAGAATTTCTCCTTGCCTCGTTCAAAAACACTTGAAAAAAATACCACCGGTACTTACTGATTCATTGTTGAAATGCATGCCTTGACTAGGGGAAGTGGTATGACAAGTTATTTGTTACTCAAAGAAGTATCATAATTCTTCATTATATGTCCAATATTCTGCCAATATTTACTATAAATAAGACTGTTCTGTTCCAAGATTTCTCAAGACGGAAGATACAAAGTCCAAACTCTCAGCCAAAAAATTTCAAAGAAATCTAGAAAGTATTTCTCAGCTAGCAGTTCCTGAAATATAACCAATGTTTGATCCCTACCTGTTAATTCTCAAAAAAAAAAAAAAGAAAAGAAGTTTAAAAGACGAGCTTTGCTTTCACTCATTTTTGTGGCAATGCCTCCCTGTCTTTTTTTTCTTCCTAGTATGAGATACCTTTTTCCCTTGCATCCCCTCTGCTCATGCTGGGAATCAGGTGCGTGCTGCCACTAGGACTCGTTAATTCAAGGAGCTGCTGTTGTCCAATTAAACTTGGTGCCAGATCACAGCCAGACAGACTCTACGGTACCTATTCTCCTTCCTAGTTCAGCAGTAAATGCAATGCCATTAGCAGCATAGCCTGGGTATTAACTCACTCATTTGTAGGCACACTGTAAGGTTAATCCATGTTGGTCCAGATGGAAAAACCTAAAAGAAGGAAAGAAGGAAATCGGGCACTTAAAGTAGGCTCAGTAGAAACGGAGATGACTGTATTCAAGAATGTAATCCTGAAGACCTGAACTCAGATGAAGGTTTACTCAAGGAATCTACTTTTACTATTTGAAAAGTTCCTAGGTGCCTAAAATTTTCCTTTAGCATATGCACAGATTTTCTCCATGTTTGGGAATACTGAGAAGTCAGCATTTAGCTAAATCCAAACACAAAAATCAGGTTGATGATCTCCTTCCTAGCTTCCATGAAAAACTGAATTCATTAGATGTTCAAATGACACTCTGGACCAGGATCAAGCACCTCCGAATTACAATGTTAACCAGCACTTTTAAAACCTAACACAAAGTGCTAGCTTTCCCTGTTTTTCAGTAGTTGGTCATAGTTTAACCTATATTCAATTTGTAGTCTGCAGGAGTTACATAAGAACAGACATAAAAAATACGTAAAAATACATAAAAATAACTAAAAGCAGCACTTCTACCATCAACAGACTTAAGTTTGCTATGGATACATACATCAGCTGAAATAGTATAAAAAAAATATATATTCAGACTCTTGATTCAGTGGGTCAAGGATGTACTCAGGATGTTTTCAAGAGACGACAGCTCAGCCCCTTTCTTCGTCTACTGCAAGTCAAGCCCCTGTCCCCCACTGCCCTGCAGGTTATGCAAGGCATCAGGCTATGTGACTTGAGAAGAAATCAGGTATCAGCAGCACAGCTCCTTATGCTGTACAGTATTATCACTGAAGTGAGATACTCAATCCAGGCTGATGGAGGATCCAATTAAATTCAGAGAACAGTGTTCAAGCTAGCCTGGAAGTAGCCAGCAATTAGCAAAGCAGACCCATATATACCTTGAGTCCTATCCCTCTCTAGATCTCTGCAGAGATATACAAGGCTAAAATCTTCCCTAAGAAGAAGAAACCCCTTCTTTCAAAAATGTACTTGGGATCATTCTTTTCCTTCAGGCATCACTGGTAAAAATCCACCTGATATTTCCAGTTCCCCTATATACACTTGTCTAACGGATTGTTTGAGGTGCTTGTTTGAGGAGGAAGAGCTGGAGCTTTATCTCCAACATCCAACTTCCCCAGAAAGTGTCTTCACAAGTACATTGTACATTATTCTGTCTGGGGAAGAGCCTCCTCCAGACATTTCCTTTGTCAAGAGGAGAAATAAAAAGCAAAGAGCATGATTCTGTAGCTTCGAGGGCAGAGCAGCCAGGTGAGAGAGCAGTATGCTCCAGTTCCTTCTATTATAGCTGTTTATGAAATTTATTCAGCAATTGGTTAACGTAAGGAACTAGACCACTCTGGAGGCAGATTTGAAACCCTCGACTCCCTATTTGCCCCTCAGCAGTTATGCTGTCTCGCATCTGGTTCTCACCTTTGCAGCCTATTTCTATATATCTCATATATAAATATATATATCTCCTATATCTCTTGCATGAGATAAAAAGCTGCAATGCCTAACAAAATTTCCAATTTGGGCATTTAAAGGTTAGTGGCTATGCTCAGCATTCAGTAGCCAAATCTTATTTTTATTAGGGTTTTTTTGTTGGGTTCTTTTTTTTAATTCTTCTCATGACTGCAAAAGCAACTTTAGTTCCAACCTCCTTAAAAAGGCCAGCCAAAGAAACAGATGACATAACAACATTATAAAAGAGACAAAATTAGCAGTCATGAAAAGTACAGAAGGCTTGGAATGAAATATATACTTGCAGGGATGGTAAGGATATAAAAGCAGTGACATTGACAATGGTATCCGAAAGAGGAATCTGCAGGCAGGGTTTTTACAGACACTGAGGTTTGCAAGATACCGTACTTAACTCACAGCATGCTCAATTTGACCTTACTTAGAAAGGCAGGAGAGGTGAGAGATGGGTGCTGATGGGATATCCACAGCCACTATGTTTTCCTTGTCATTAAGCAACAGGTTTACTAAGCTCCAAGGAACCTCCTCTGCATTTTGTGAATCCCATTTGAGCATTGGAGCCCAGGTGTCTAATCCTGAAGAGTTAGACTGCCCTCAGATCTAGAAAGAATGAGCAACATGTGTCAACTAGCGAAACCAGCAGGAACAATATTAACTGTAAAGCTTGAATTTTTATTAAATATTTAAATACTTATTAATATTTAAAGGTTGGCCCAATATATAGTGCAGGAGGTAAAAGAGTTCAGGTAGTGTGAGAAGGAATTAAAAGATAAGCACGAAGCATCGTCTAGCAATGAAATGAATGGACTGACTGTCACCGAAAGTGATGCCACCTCCGTGAAACCTATGCAACAGTTATCAATTGCTCCTTCCACTGTGCAATAACATTTATTATCTGTATCTTGATAAAACCTAGTGTGACTGATCAGGGCACAAGGCTCCATCAGGCTGGGAGAAACAGTAACACACTCATGTAGCTTTTATGATGTGTATAGAAAATAAGAGACAACAGTTGGATCCAGCAGTCAGGAAAACAGAATTTAAGCACTGACTCAGAGATACTGCACTCTCCTAAGTGGTCTCTCTTGATAGCATTTTAATCAATTGCTCTTGAACTTGGGCAGTACATCTGCTGTATTTCCCAAGCTATTACATGCAATGTATTTCAAGCTGTTATAATTTATAAATGGACCTCACATTGTCCTCCCAGTTATTATTAAATCCAACCACAAGTGACCATTCCACTATGTACTCCGCTATCTCTATAGCAATGACCACACTTCAAGTTTGAAAAAAGGATACTGAGAGGTTTAAAATAGGAAAAAAAAAAAAAGTAAAAAAAAAGTAAAAAAAAAATCTCATAAATAATCCCAGGGCTGCCCAGGAGATGAGGCTGAGGAAGCAGGAAAGACAGTTTGCAATATTTCGAGTAGGCACAGCGAGCTTTGTGTGATGACACTAATAATAAATCCCAATTTAGAAAAGACCACAATTTCAACTTTTGCCCGGGGCTCTTTGGAATGTCTGCGTGACCCTGAATGTCTAATTTAGCAGCGGTTTTATCCTATATCGGCACCTATCTAGTACCATTTAATTAAAGAAATTACAGTGGAAATACATTCTCATGAAGGAATAGCACGTTTTATTGTTAGACAGAAGTAGATAACTGAACTAAATAAAGGAAAATGGAGTTGATTCCATGTGAATTCCATTGCGAGTTTTTAATTTTATGACAGTCCTTGGGTCCTGTGGCAACTCCCATTTCTGCGCTGCCTGTAGAATGCAGAAATGCCCCCATGACAGAATCAGGGCATATCCGTAGTGGTCATGGGGGCTTTTCCTGGTGACAGGACAGCCCAATTCACATTCTCATGTAGCAGCTGGAAAGCTCACCTGTTTAGGGCAAATTTTCAAAACAGCACAGAATTATCTTTGGTTGTTCCCAGGAGTTTTATGTAGGTCCTCAATAAGGGCTTTAGAAAACTCCATTCTGAAAGTACAGCTATTAGGTCACCAGTGATGGTACATCAACCATTTCTTTATAAGCCTCTTAGCAGCTGAAAACCTTTTCAAGAAACCACTTTATGTAGAGCCATTGCTTTCTTTGGGAACTGCACGTGTATATGAAGGGACAGAGTTTGTTCCCATTTAGAAGAGGGAAGTGCAGTCTACTCACCAACAAGCAATAGCAGAAAATACTATTGAAATTACACATATTCTCTAGTGGTTTTGAAAGGGATCTAAGCGTACCTCTAGGGTATGTTTTATCTCCTGCCTTTTTGTAAAAACTACCATTAGATCATCACTCCTATTTTGTGAGAAATCTATGTTCCTAGATGGTTTTTGTTGGTGGAGAAGGGTGTTTGTTTTGTTTCGTTTTAATATTGCTTGTCTGGTGACATTCCCATTTAGATACCCACTGGCTGAAAACCTTTACAGCAATCATGCAATTCTTCTGCATCTAATGTGATAACCTGAACTATACCAGCATCTGCCTAACCTAAATAAATAAGCAGGGGATGCAAGGTGGGTTTCCTAAATGGCTTATTATGACACAAATTAAATTGGTAAGATCAGTGATCAGGGACTCCCTCATGTATTCTTGTGATTGTGGACTTGCTGTTTCTGAAGAGTTGACAGAGACAAAAATGGATGAATTTTTATGACCTCATTTACTGAATCTCTCCCAAGCAATACACAGGAACAAAACAGTGGCTGAAGGTGAGAGTTCCCAGTTGCTAAAATGATTTATCGATATTCAGAAATAAGGTGTGGAAAACAACACACATGATATCTTCTGATATCTGATTAAAAATTGGTTTTGCATTTGTGTACATTGCACAAATCTTTACACTTTTTATGCTTCAGACTTTTTTTGTGTTACATTACACTTCTTTGGTTTTTTCAGTCTGAGATTTTGCACTTGCTTTAACGTTTTGTTGTCTAAGATACAATAAAAGCTAAAGCTGTATATTCTGAGTGTCCTAAAAAAAAATAAATCACATATTATGCCCAAAGCTTGAAACACCTGTTGAGTCACTATATTTCTAATACAAAAGAAAAGGCACAAAATTCATGTTTTCTGTAAATGAGAGGCATATTATAAAGTCCGTTGATCCCAGACAAATCCTTATAAGCCTTCTTAGGAATGGTTCTCAGATGAATTAAGCACACACATCTCCATCAGGCGCTGCACTGTTCACCACTTTGAAGTAAGCAGTCGCTGAAGCATTACTCCGAGAACCTTGGGGAGGAAGTAAAGTAATCCCTTCAGCTCTTCCTCAGTGCCAGGGGTAGTCATCATCAGGAGTGCTCAGCAAAGAGGGGAAAAAAAGAAGAGCCTTTCTTACACGATGAGTAAAAAGACGGGAGCACTCTAGCTCGGGGATGGCAGAGGAAGAAAGTGCTAGCTTTTTCTTGGAGACATTTTCCTCAGCGTAAGCAAGCTAAAAAGGGTCTGCAGAGAAGCTTCGATTAATAGAGGGAGAGTCTGTCTTGAGAGAAAAGCAAGAGAGACGAAACCTTTCAGAGAGGCTGGAGCAGCCAAGGAAGGTCACTATTATTAAGCATAGTCTTAATTCTGTTGTTGTATCATTCTGTATTTAGGTCCCATTAATGCACATTTATCTTTTAAAAACATGCTATTTAGTTCTTAAACAGGGAACGCTGCCTGGATGATCTGACAGACAAGAAGACATTCATGATGAAAGTACATGGCAAATCTCTAAACACAGGTACTGAAACACTTAAAAGTGCCCAGGACCTCAACAGATTATTTCTAGGGCATCCAGGGAATAACAAATATATCTCTTCATAATTGTATATTTTAATAATAAGCACAACAAACAACAGGAAAAGAAGAAGCATTTTCCAGTGGTTTCCCGTCAATAGCAATGAAAAACTCTCTGGCACATTGCATAGCAGTAAAGAGCATACTTGAAAACCAAGCTAGTGTATGACAGAAGGATTAAACCAAAACAAACTAATAAAATTCTGAGATGTTCACAGCTTTTTTTTTTTCCCACCCAAGAATTTTAAATCCTGACCAGCCTTTTAGCAAGCAACATAATAAATGGTCTAACCAGATTTAACTTTTCTGACCTCAGTCCCATTACCCAATGTCAAACATTTCACTCCATCTCACACTTTTCTGTAGTCACCAGCTGTAGCATCCCCGCTGCTCCACTGAGAGTACAATGCATCAGCTAAAATCTCTCTGCCTGCACAGTCCCTATCACATGTAAGAATTACGTTGCTCACAAAAACACTGCAGCTTAAAACTGTTTTTCTCAAAGAATTTGTATACTTGAAAATCGGTAATTTCATCACTGAGAACGTTACAGCCTTCACAGTTAACTTGCTTTCAGTAATGGTCAGTGCAGTGGTGCACATGCATCCCTCAACGAAATCTGGGAAAGAGACAGCTTTGATCTTAAAGCTAACCATTTGCAGGTTTTGGGAATCAGCAAGGAACCGTGACTGCCTGCTAAAGGAGCTGCAAGGGACTTGCATCAGAGAAAGAGGCAGACTAGTCCCCTATGTAAGAAAGTTTAGCTAGGGAAAAGAGGGTCCAGGAAAGAATGACGTATTTCTTGGACACTGTCACTACCTTAAAAACGTGGTTTGTAGCCATTTTTTTTCTCGGTCGGTGACAGGGACCTTCCTAATGTGTCTGATCTGTGGCCAGAGGAATCCTTTGGTGAAGTAGATATCTATAGTATATGTACTTAGATATGTAAGTGTATATAGCTCTCTCTCTCTCTCTAGCTATATCTATCTATTCATATGCAAACACATATATACCTATGCCTAAGCCTCAGAGCATCTTAACGACAGAGTTATGTGGTCCTGCAAGCTAGGACTAGGGCTAGGATATTTTGATTCAGGACAAGTGCTTACACAAGGGCCATCTTGTGGTCCCAAGACCCTCTAAGTTTGGGGTGAGTGTGTAGTTTCCACTCATTAGGGATCTCTGGTCCCACCCCAAGACCCTTTTTACCCTAACAATATGGGGGAAATGAGGGTAACACTTCCCCAGTGCCTGGAAAGTGATTTTAGACTGTTTTTACACTACAAAGAAGGCACAATGAGCTGCTGTCGGAAGTTGATGTTAAAGAAGTTGCTGAGGACTGGGAGAACTCTCGATGGAAATGGGATGGTTGAATGCTGATGAAGGTTATCTTTACTGGGGGGCAGAAAAGAAACCTGATAAAGAAGAGACTTCAAGGGAAGTTAATACTGATACCCACAGGAAGCAAACCAAGAGACTGATTTCCTCCCCAGGGAGAGAGTGCTCAGCTGACTGTCACAGGGGATAGAGGGGGAGCATTACCACGATGTTGAGCAAGGAGGATATTTTTCAGCGCTGACACCTTGGGAAAGGCCACTGAATCACCTAATAGCGCTCTCTAAATATTTGGCATCGAACATTGATATTGAAAAAAAAAAATAAATTGAGGGACATGTAATGAGCTCAAGCACCGATTCTACCACAGTCCACACTGCTTAATCAGTAGCATCTTGCTCCAAGAGTATTTTGAACTGCCTTAACTAGTCTCCTTCAAGAAAAATTTTTTCCCAGTTAGCCTAAGACCCATCCCAACTGTTGTACTAGGACACAGGCAAGGCACAGCTATCACTTTTCAGTAATCTCTGGTAAGCATAGTAGTTTTTCAACTGGTTTGTGCTGAAATACTCCTGAGGAAGGCTCATCTAGAGCCCAGACCACCATGTTAGTTGTTCTAGTATCTAGTGATGAGTCCCGTTTTTACTGTTTTCTTAAAACATATATATGGGTATTTGAAAAACCCCTGGTAGGTGATGACCAGGTGAAAGGAATTCGTCTGTCCCATCTGTCAGAATTACTTTGGGAAACACTCCTTAAAAATGCTGGGGTTTATAGCACATAATGATAGTGTCCTTGATTCAAATAATATTGTGGTTAAAAGACTATGAAGTAGAGGATTGAATTTTGCATCTTTTATGTCCTCATCTTGTGGGACTCATATCTTTTTATTGGCACTTCAACTGTGGTCACAAAAAACACACTGAAAGCAGGCTACCATTAATGTTGGCTAACAAAACCCACAGCTTAACATATTGCATTATGGGGTGAGGATAGAAGGTGAAAGTCCAGGGAAAAAAATACCATATATGCAAACCATATCATAAAAACTTCAACAACCCAAACACACCATAATTGGATATTGTTAATAAAACGCTTCAGCTGAGTTGCGGGCATGGGGTTAGGGGAAATGGGAACAGAGAAAGCAGATCTAAGTATGTTTGAAAGTTTCATATGTCTTCTAGTGCCAAAATTTCATCCACTTAAAAAAAATAATCAAAATATTCCAGGGGTATTTAATGGTCCTCATATATACCTGAGGTTGTTTTCAATAAATGGGTTAAAGAATAGAAATCCCCATCCTTGTGACCTTAAGTCACAGCAAACTGTTAAAAGTTCCCTTTCTTACAAAGATCACACAGCCTGTTAAGACTGGCAGAGGTTTGTCCCTGCAACAAGACGGCAAAATCAAACAAGTGATACCTCATCTCTTTCCCTGAAGTTTCAATCTGTATCAGCAAACTTTCATACCAAGTTAATTCAATGTTACATTTCTAAGTAACAGACTGTTTCAAACGAACGAACTGAGGAAAAAGGCAAAAAAAGGCTTCTAGTACTGCAGAGGAAAAGAGTTCCCCATAATGACATAAATCTCCATATATCTACACAGCATTTCTAGAATATTCTGATCTGAGGACTTTTATCACTGAAGAAAGGAATCCTCCAGGTAAGCACGGTTACACTTGTCTACCTTCCATCACATTAAGGTCCATAAATCCACTACTGTGCAATTTTTCACAGTTACGAGCTTGGAAAGATCTGTCTTGCTTGGAAAGCAAGACCATACTCTGAATATGGAAATTCAAAACAAACTTTATATATTATGTATAATTTCTGTTTTCCTCTACTTTGCATGACCAATAGCAGAAATGGTAAATTTATGTACTGATAGCCATGCGTTCCTTCTCATAGATCTCAAAATAGAAGTCACGACTTCTCTGCCTCAGATTGATAGTACCATTCTAAAAGCTCTGATGCTTACCTTCAAGGAAGAATTGCTATTTGGATTTACTTTGAAAATGAATGCTATGTGAGTTATAACAAGTACTCGTCTGAATTAATAATGCAATCCCGTATCTTATCGGTAAGTGTTTCTAGCTTCAAAAAAGATGTTTGCTTGAAGATTGTGGTTATACTTCTCTAGTCAAAAAGGCCTCCTTACAGTGGTATCTCTGGAAAACTCTCTCTGATCTTCATGGGTCTGTAAGAATAATGTTCCAAGGTCTTAACTTTTCTGGTCTGAAATAAAAGAAGTAACTCTAAGAAAGAACTGAATGTTGGCATTTCTAGTTAAGAGGCTTTTCTGTGAATATGCTGATAACACAGTATAGCAACTTCACTTACTGCTTTTGTGCTAACTCAGGTAACCACGACACACCCTTCTTACTGGTGTTCTAAAAACTGTTTCTGTTTTTTTATCGTGGCAATTAGTGCATGATTCTGGGTTTTCTATAAAGGGTTTGCCTTTCTAGGACTGCCTATTAGGATGAGTTCAGTTTCCTCTTTGAACTGGCAAGCAGGTTGAGGGTGGTCATCCTCCCCCTCTACTCTGCCTTGGTGAGGCCGCACCTGGAGTACTGTGTCCAGTTCTGGGCTCCCCGGCTCAAGAAGGACAGGGAACTGCTGGAGAGGGTGCAGCAAAGGGCTACAGAGATGATTAGGGGACTGGAGCACCTCTCTTATGAAGACAGGCTGAGGGATTTGGGTCTCTTCAGTCTGGAAAAAAGACGGCTGAGGAGGGACCTTATCAACACTTAAATACTTAAAGGGTGGGTGTCAGGAGGATGGGGCCAGGCTCTTTTCAGTGGTGCCCAGCGACAGGACAAGAGGTAACGGGCACAAACTTGAGCATAGGAAGTTCCACCTAAACATGAGGAGGAACTTCTTTACTTTGAGGGTGGCAGAGCACTGGAACAGGCTGCCCAGAGAGGTGGTGGAGTCTCCGTCTCTGGAGACATTCAAAACCCACCTGGACGCGTTCCTGTGCAACCTGCTCTGGCAGCGGGGTTGGACTAGATGGTCTCCAGAGGTCCCTTCCAACCCTACGATTCTGTGATTCTGTGAGTCTGTGATTCTGTAAGATGGCTCTGAATGAAGAATTTCTCTTTGCAGCGTGAGACCTCTGGTAATGGCCAGTTAGTCCACAAAGCAGTGGCTTCATAATTCATCAGGCATCTCTGGTTTTCTCATTCCTATAACTGGCATTGCACTCCAAATTAGTCTAGAACACAGGAAAGCCCTAACACATTTGGTTTTGTCAGTTAAATCAAGCTCTGTGCCAGGGGAAGGCTGCAGTTGGAACAGAGGGGGTTTTTTATCTCAGTCAGGATTTAAGATACACCAAAAGAGAAATCCCAACCTATGTATCAGATGTATCAGTGGAAGTTTGTCTAACAAATCACATTAATAGAAAATTGTTGAAAGCATTATAACAAGAAAAGTCATGTCTCACAACTTATTAGTTCTCTGAAAGAATAAACAAAGTGTGTGTAAGATGCAATTACAAAGAATAGTTGGATTTACGAAAGCCTTCTTTCTGATAACATCCTTCAAGGGGCCTTACACTCAACTATCATGGGAGGAGAGGGAAGAGTCCCTCCTGGCTTAATAACTGTTTAGCAGATAGGAAGCATGTTAGAAAGAAAAGGTCAGTATTCACATCAGAGAAGGAAGAGTTCCCAACAACCTCTCTCAGGTTCTTGTGCCACTGAACTCCTTTTTTAGCATTTGAGAAAAGAGGATGATCAGTAAAGAGAAAGTCTGATGATAAAAAATTAACCCAAACAGGAAGAAGGAAAGCTTCCTTTGAAGAGCTGTACAAGGATCTCGCAATACTGAGTCACTTGGCAAAAAAATGACAGATGAAATTCAAAGTATCTGTTTACAAAGTACTGCACATGCAAGGCAAGAAGGGAGAGCCCTAGCTGCAGACAGACAATCATGAACTCCCATAACTTTCATTAGTATTAATAGTCAATTTAAACCCTTTGGTTATAGTCCTTCATGCCCAGTAGCAGTTAAAAACGAAATGCAATTTTAGGAATTATTAAGTAACAGGAAACAAGAGCAAAATAGAAAATGACTTACTATACAACCTTACGATGTGCAGCATCTGCAGAACAATTTCAACAGGATGGTATACTTAGCGAAGGTATAGAGAAGGAAGACCACAATGAATCAACATAAGGAAAAGCTTCTGTACTTAATCTCTGAAAAAGTTAAATGGATTAAGAAACTTTAATTTGAAAAAAGAACCCAGTTAGATTTAGATTTTATTTTAGGAATACTGTCTGCTGTATGCATGTCTTGGACTAGACCATCTAGTTCCGTCTGATTTAGTCCTGCCTTTTCCGTTTGATGATGCAGACTCTGCCTATATTCAGTTATATGTGATTGTAGGGATTGAAGATGGAAGTTAAATAGGGAAAAAAAAAAACATATTAGGGTAGGGGTTTTTATTTTGTTTTTCTTTGTTTGTTTATTTGGGTTTTTTCCTCTAGCATGATCCTTGAAATCTACCGGGGCACCAGCTACTACAATTATGTCAGAAGACAGGAGAGGGAGAAGAGAGAAGACAAAATTTTTTCAGCGCACAGGGAAGGCACAAATGGAATTAGATGTGGGCAGCACACACATTTTAGAATTAGAATTTAAAATTAAGCCTTGAAATTAAGCCTTCAACACGAAAGATCTGCTTCTGGGAAATCCATCTGAGCTGCCAGTTGCTGTGGAGACAGGTAAAATTATGGAGAAGGAGGAGCATTTGTTGCCAATGAGTGACACCATACTGCTGGCTGGTACAAGGTCATGGGGCTGCAGATAGAAGCTGCATTACGTGCTGCAAGCTTCAGCATAACGAAAAATGTTCCCGAGACCTATGAAAACAAAATCTTCACGAGGCTGAAATAACAATAGGAAACAAACTCCTCAAGGCAGAAACATGAAACGGGAGAAGGGGTGGTCTGATAGCACAGGAGAGGCTTGTACCAAGTGAAACGCATTGGATGAGGGGTACCACAACGTCTCCTAAACCTTGCCACTTGCTCATCTCATGTAATTCAATCGCAGCTGTAAACTCTAACCAGAGAGGAGGAGGAGGAGATAAGCCAGGCTTCTCTCTCTCATGGACTTTTCAGGGAGCTCCTGAACTTTGTGTTACGATATCCAAAGCAACTCTCAGAAGGAAACAGAAACAATAATAAACTACTCCATAGTAAATGAAAAGTCTAGTCTACTAAAAGTAAATCATTCTAAGAGAAACATCTGAAATAAATGAATGCTTTAGCTTTCAGCTTTGAAGAACTGTTCTCATATTTGTGGAGTGTTTAAGTTTGTGTCCCATATGAACCTGGTGCTTCAATAACTGTACTTTAAAGTACTGCTAAAGCAGCACTTTAGCAGTTGCCACTTGATGTGAACAAACTGTGTTTTTCCTCTCTGGAAGAGCTCAGGCATAAACCAAACATTCATTCTTCAACTTCCCCAGCCTTTCTGCTGACACGTCCGCTCCACTTGCAAAATCTGGTTTCTCATGACTTATCTCTTGGTCCCCCGGTGACAGTTTTGGAGAAGAACAGGCTTCACAAAGAAGAGGACCTGTGAGGAGTCAAATCCTAGACCACCTTCCTCCTGCATGTATGGACCTGAATCCCACTCAGACACTCAGAAGAATCAAGTTGTACACCACCTGTTTTATTTTTTCCCCCTAAACGTCCTTCTAAGGTTCCTCCTAACCTTGCTAAGGCAAGAGTGCCATAGTATATCCAGTTGTCCTGGTTTGGCTATAATTTGAAGCAAATCTCCTAATCTTATCAACTGGCCAAAGTCCCAGAACACTTAAGTGTGCAGCTGATCTCACCTTTTTCAAAGAATGTCATCATGTCACCTTGTTCCCTGTCCGTTTTAATACAATTCTTGCTAAGTTACTACTATATGCATATCAGGGAAATTAATCACAACACACAGGGTTTATAAAGGACTTTTCTTTTAATGAACCAAGATGTGATTTGGGCAGAACAAAGACTGCAGGGAGACAGATGCGGAGTGAATTTTATACAGAAAGTCTACATGGCAATAAGAAAGTCTAAATTCATGCACATTCGTTGCAAGTTTTATACACATCTAAGGGGTCCTGTTTAAAGATCATTAGGAAAGTCAGGAAATGAAACATTCAGACAATTAAACTTTACCTTCTGTCCTGCGTGCATATGCTTCACAATGGTGAATGGTATAGGACTAAACTGGTTTTAGAATGAGCGAGATTGGGTATTATTCAGTATGTAGGACAAAAGTCTTTATTTTTTGCCAAACTTGGAAAGTGTTTAGTGAATGGAGATGGGAGTTGCAGCTACAGAAAGGATAATCTCATGAGTATGACAGCGAAAGCATCTCCATGGAGAGCTGCATTGTCCCATTCTTCTTGCTGTAGTTTCCTGCATCTCAGCCAAACTTTCACAAATGATTCTCCATTTACATTAATCACTTTCTGATGTCCAAAACCAGACACAATGGAGCCTGACAAGCAGAAGATCTGCTCCCAGACTGCAGCTGAAACAAGTGTTAGTGATGCTGTGAAAATATAAAGTGCTAAGTATTCTTAAAACATAAGCCGAGCATCTGAAATTTTAAAAACATGTTTCTTTCTCACCTGTAGAAAGAAAATAGCATCTCAGAAAGTATTGTGAACATAAAAGAGGTTTCATTAAGTTTCCAGATATGGTAGTTATAAGAGAAGAGGCTATGAGAATATGTAAAGTCTTGTCTTCAGAACAAACTTTGAATAAAATCCTGTATAAGAAAAAGAAAATAATTAATTTTATAAGCACCATTGATTGTGTACGAGGATTTGTGCATGATTATACTGCTGGAACTACCTTTACTCATACATACAAGGCAGCTAAACTGAAGCTCCTGCAACAATCTTAATTCTCTAAATTTTTTTGATGTTACAATCCAAATTTCTAAAAATATGCTAGCACATTGTCTTTTTCTTTTTGGTCCTACATATGAGCTAATGTAGTGTTTTTAAGTGTTTGAAGTAGAAATACTTGTTATAAATGCTTATGAGAATCAGTAAGTTATAGAAAAGTACATCACTAAAGCCTGTACCATTCCGTACTTGATTTATTATGGCCTTGACATGAGAAATGTGTACTGGTAAACTATTCTTTGAATGAATTCAGAGGTCTGTGTTTTCTGGGAGGGAGGAACAATATCTAAACTGACAGTGAAACAAGATTTACCAAATAGCTTTCGAGAGAACAAGCTAGGAAACAGGAGTTAATGCTAGTAACAATTTAGATGTTTTACTTAATAGCCCTAGTACAAGATCAAACTATTTGTTTCATGCCAGCCAAGTGATTACACACAGCCGAATGCAAGTGGTTAGAAGGGTGTGTCTCAAAAGAAATAGGTGGGGTTTTTTGCCTATTATCTGTCAGTTTTTGCAGTATTATCATGTCTCTCTCAAACAACAAGCAGTCAAGAACTGGATTAGCACAGATGGGGTGCAATCCTCATCGCATTCTCCCCCAGGGAGAATAACTCGCTGAAGGGGACTGAAGTAAGAAGTGATACACAGCTGCTGCCTGCACTGCCATGCTCTGTTTTATGATATGAACGCCATGAACTGTATTTATATCACCTACTTTTAGACAGCTAATGTGAGCATTTCGGTGCCTCTAATTTAGGCCCCTGGCTGCAGCAGAGCGAATCAGACTGCCTGTGCTGAGGACCCCAACTCGCCCTGTAGAGAGAAAGCTTTGAAGAAATCTGTGCTTGTACCTACATCAGCAACCAGCGCAGTGCAATAGGAGCCAATCCTTAGGGTAAAACACTGGTGATGAGAACCTGACATCCACGCTACACAGCCTATTAAAGGCTTTGGACCTATTCTGATCTGGGCCTGTGGATTTGAATATCTGGTTGGAGCACATCTGGTTATCCAAAAAAAAGTCTATCATCTTGTGTTCTCCAAAATCGCTCTGTGATGTGAATCCAAGCACAGCAAGTAGAGACAATGGGGAGGTTTACTACAAAAGCACATTCCTAAATCATACCAAAATGCTAATGCAGGTACATTCTCTGAATGCTTCCAGGGAATGATGCAGAACATCTTAATTAGAAGTCTTCCCTTCTCCAAATAACTATTGACTACAAATAACTATAACAGAAAAAAAAGACACATTTTATATTTTCTTTTCATGTACTATAAAAAGAAAAAAGAAAACATATAGACCATAGAAACCTATATATCTCCAAGGGAAACTGCAAGGTATCCGTATGCCGCAACACTGGACACACTAGTGCACATAAACCTGATTAAGCAGATGCCAAAATCCAGTTGGAATTCGAAGTGCCAAACGCTTCTTTTTGGGTGATAAACATACACAGGAGAACAGCACTCTATCTCAGTAGCCTAATGGCTAGCAAGTTGAAGTTTCTGTCCCAAAACAGACAATGCAATTGTTTGGGCTAGGGGAGCTGGTTTTTTATGTTTTTACAGAGGTCATGGGGTTCTTGAGAAGAAGTTGCCTGAACTGCTAAGATTTTAGTATCTAAATTCTGCATAAAGTCCTTTAAAGTTACAATTTAGGGGGTCTGCGTATGTTACTGCTAAGTGGACTATGGGATTTGCATGCAATAAAACACTTAGAGCACATCCTCCACTCCAGCCTTCGGTTCCAGGTGGAACACCACCTTTCCTCTTGCTTGCTTTTCCATTTGCTAGTATCACACATCATTTCATCTGCCGAGACTCTCTGAGCTCACATGCTTAGTAAAAAAAATGTTGTTTCACAAATGGCAAATGGACAGCTTTGCTTTAACCACCTATACAGAGATATATGATACAGAATTCCATCTTTAATAAATCAATTCCAGGATTTTGCAAGTATTTGGAAACTGACTGGCTTCTTAACACATTAAGAATGTGTTAAAAAAAAAAATAAATCCCTAAACTATCCTTAAATGGAGAGTATCTTGGAACATGGCTCTCTGTTCTTTTTCAGGTCTTCACATTCTCTTCATAGCAGGAACATATACTGAAAATCAAAACTTTTAAAATTGCCTTTTCTTTATGGGATCATGAACAATTTATGCTTAACAATTTCAGTCTTTGAAAAATGTACTTGATCGAGTAAGAATGATTAATTATGAGAATCAAAGCAACTGCATGGAAGATTTGTTGAAGGAACTAATCACTACTATGAAGTTCACAGACTAGAGTACTGTCAGAAATACTCCAACAAGCACTTGTGCCTGATGAGATTTTGAAAGCAAATAGAATCCTACAGAATTAATGTGCAAAACATGCAGAAACAAATTAAAGCCTCATATCCGAAGGGAAGGTACCACATGCCACTTCCTTCACCTCCGCTTCCCTTCACGTGCTGCTATATGTTGTCGCGGAACTCCTTCTCTCCTTCCCCATCCTCTTTATTTCCCATTTGCTTTCCTTTTGATCCTATTGCCAATGGGCTTCCAAGTATATTTCTCTTTGGATCAGCCTCTTTTACTTGTCCCTAGCATCATGCAGAAACACAAATTCAACCGTCATCTCAGTCCAATTCACAGACTTCCCTCTCCATTTTTTTTTCCCAGCTCTGTTTCTGTTCAGAGTAAAGTTTTTTCTACCAATATCTGCTCATGAATTGTAGTGTAAGAAACAGTTTTAAACAACAGTAATCACAGTACCTGGTTCAGTATGTGTATATGTATCGTTTGTGCCCAGAATCTGAATCGATAATAACTCCCAACTTTCTGCAAGGAATGAGTAAGTGGATTTTTCTTTTTTAAGTAAACTGTTTCCTTGCTCTACAGATACATAGCATGATTGCAAAAAGCAGAACTCCAGGCTATTCTGCCTACCTGAGTTAGTAAAATAGCTGTACCTTGACCATGTGCTTTTTATATCATGATTATAAAGGCAAACTAGTCATGGTTAAACGAGGTGGTGGAAAACACCGCCATGATTTAATGTTAACTTTAGGATACAATACCGTAAGAGTAATTTTGCTGATGCAATACGTTTCATATTCACATGGGTTCGGGTTATACTCACAATAGGCTACCCTGTTAAACACTTTTTTTTTTTTTTTTACACCTTTAAAACACATTTTAAAAAACTCTTTTGGCGTTTCTCTCCTAAAATTTGGATTTATTCGCTGCTACTAAAACCACAGTTAAGATAAAAAATGTCAACAAATAAAGCTCATGCCTGTTGGCCATGTGCAGGCCAGGAGAGGAGATTAAAGTAGCAGTAAGCAGATCAGTTAAGCCAGTGGTGCCACACACTATGTGCTTGCACAGTCCTGATTTAGACTGAGGTTTGCCTTTGGTGTTCCACGCTTTTAGGTACCAATGGCTTATTTCACACATTATTCTGAAACTGTCTCCTTTGGGTCAAAAACTCCACTTTTTCCTTTTGGTAACAAAAAGAGAGCATTTATACTTCTTCTTTTTTTAATGAATTTTTTTTCAAAGCTTATGTGTCTGTGTAAAACATAAAAAGTCAAAGCTTTGGCAATTTCATATTAATTTTACCTTTGGATTTGATTACGCTGATTATTCTTCAGTGTTATTCAACAGGATGAAAAAGCTATTGGCAACGCTAGATGTCTCTGCTCCAAACTTGGTGGAGTAATTATGAAATAATGGCATTAAAAATTGTCGTGCTAATGAAAATATTAATTTTCCACTCCATAAATACAGTACCATACTTTTTATCTTAAAAGTCAATATCACGGTAAACGGTAGATAAGCGATGTTTTGCTTGGAGCTAGGTTATTTTCACGGCAATTTCGTCAGGCTTCAGTCTAGCAGACTGCCATTTTTTATTCCTGTATTCTGAAGTGCATTTTGACTTTTCTGACTACAGTGGGATGACAAAGACAGTGCCTTTTTAACACATTCCACCACTGCTAATGCTTCTTGTTTTGTCTTTCGTCTATATTCTCACCAAGGTGCTGTTGATTGAGAAGTAAAAATACATCTGTACTGCTGGACGCTATTAATACTTCCCCCTCCTTCAAAATAGAGGAAAATAATGTAATAAACGTCTCATTCCTAACATTTTCACTTGATGTCCTATCCAAATTCAGACCGATCCTAATACCCTCTGCTACTCCACAGCACAGCGTTATTCTCCACACATACCAAACTACCGCATAAGGCGAGAGGGGCTGTTCTTCAACCTAAGTAAAGATATTTTGCAGTGGAGTGTTTAAGGTTGTTTTAAGGTTAAATTTCTGACATTCTGTGAAGCTCAGAAACACAATTATGTATGTATGCATGCCAGGTCAGCCAGCCTGGGGGTCGTGAGCTGCCCGTCTGGTGGGACATCCCTGCCTGGGCCACTCCACATCATTTGCAAGTGGGCTGCAGGGCTTGACACATCCCTTTTGACAAAGGATGGGAACTCACTGGTTTTAAGTGTCATGGTCTAAGTATAGAGCAGTCATAAAATTGGAATTTGTAAACAAGATTCTGGTGCCGTAAAAATTTAAGCAAAACCACTATAGTAACACACACACACTAAAGTTACGAAAGATTACTTTAATTACAGGTTATTTTGTTCTTGCATATATTGCTGAACTTTGACTGTGTTCCTCTACTTTCACACAGCTCTTCAAAAGCAAATTTGTGTGCCTTGTGCTTTTGCTCCTCAACACTTTGTTCCTTCACAAAGACTGAAGGGACTCCCCTTCCCAAAGATAAAAAGTTTGTTGCATATTGGTTTAACTATTGAGCAAATAACTAAAAACTCCCAAAACAAGCAGTCCAGGAAAAAAAATTCTGGACAAAGAAAGAAGTCCTGGCCCTACTAAAATCCAACAGAGTTTTGACGCAGACTTCGGTAAAGCCAGCAGTCAGGAAAAGCTGCAATGATTGATCATATTCTCACAGGAAGAGATGATTCCTGAAATATAGATAAAACCAAACTTGTGCCTGACAAGGCAAAAAAATGCTCCCTATAGAGGCTGACAGAAAATGCACTGAAAGGAGGTTAAATCATGAATGTAAGAAGACCACGCTCAATGATATCTCTTTTGGAGTAACTGGCAGGTGAAACTATAATTTGGAGTTGAAGAAGCAGAATATTAAGATTATCTAAAAAAAAAAAAAAAGTAAAAGACTGTATGTGAAGTATTTAGTGTCAGGTTATCTTTATAATCTTTATACTATATCTTTATAATAAAAGCAACACAAATTAAATGATCTCCAGAGGTCCCTTCCAACCCTATGATTCTATGATTCTATGATGATTCTAAATACAATATCTTGGCAAGGACCAGGGAAACAAATACAGGTGAAGGAACTCTAGTAACCTAGTCAGTGCAAACCAGAGGACACTGAGTCGGCTGCTCCTATGACTGCCCAAGGAGAATGATCGGTTGATGAGACTGTCGCATCTAATAGGAAACCAAAAAAAAGTCACACAGAATCACAGAACGACAGGGGCTGGAAGGGACCTCCGGAGATCATCTAGTCCAACCCCCAGTCAAGGAAAGAGACTCTCTCCCCTGAATGCTGTGCACATGAAACAGGGTAACTCTCTACAGAGGTACAGGACTCCTTACAGGATGGGTGCAAAGGGAAGAGCTTTTTGAGACTGTGTCAAGTATTTTGAGGTGTGGCAAGGGGGCTGTGGCGATCTCAAAAACTTACAGCATGTTTAAGGAAGTGGAAGGGAAGAGACTAAGGGAAGAGACTGATGCAGTTGTTAGTCACTCAGGGACACACAGTCAAAGATAGATGATAAATGCCATGTTCATTTTTGAGTTTAGTATTAACTAAGCTTCTATCAAATGTTGGATTCCAGTTTTATTTTTGGGACTGATGGCAGTTGGGAGGGAATTCATACTTAAAGTGAAAACAAAAAAATATCTCCAAAAGCCTTTTAAGCCAACCCATCAGCATTCCACCAAATATCCACCTCCTCAGTCATGGTTTTATATATGCAACTGCACAAGAAATGCTTCTGTAGTTCCCACATCTGCCTACATCACAGTTCTGCAGCAAGCTGAGCGCAGATGTACCCCGGTCCTCCTAGCCCACTCGGCATCCTGCTTCCTCTGAAAATCAAATATACTATTAGTTCTATGCCTTTCATTGCTTCTCGCATTTTGTTGATACAAAAACTCCTCTGAAAATTGCTGTCTAAGTCCTGAATCAATATAATGTCCTGAATGAATGAGAATATAATGATGTTAATCACAAAGGAAAGCTGTTCTCATTTATTTTAACTGTTCCCTGAAATAATCTTGCCAAAATGTTTTGGTCTTGTTAAAGTTTCATTTTAAGTACTTACTTCAGTTCATATTTATATATTGCTTAAATTGATGTTTGTGTTGTTTTTCACATGAGAAGACATTTGAAGATGCAGGAAAACTCACTAGTGAAGGTCAGCAGTGTACAATCGATAGATCCATCTTGTCAGGTGTATAGTATTCATCAGAACTTAATTTCCTTAAACTTTATGATATTTGGAACACCTCTTGAATTTTGATGAGCAGCCCATGGATTTCTTGAAAAGCAGCCCAATTAAAAAATAACAAACCTATTTTTTTTCTGTAACTGACTCATTATCTTGGTGGTTTCCAACAGCAACTTAGACCTCAGTTCTATATCGAATTATTTTGTGCCTGTTGGCCAGCAATACCTTTGCAACCTTCTAAGGTGCTTCTGAAGTCAAGCCATTTCCCCAGGAGAAAATTTTAAAGATGCTGTTTTTCCCACTGCTGAGTTTGTATCTAGGCTCAGAAAGCAAATAAAACTTCTAGTGGAAACAGACCGACCCCACGGGATGTTCAAGACCTCTCTCTTCTACCTTAACCTTAGTGGAACTCCTTAAAAGGAGAATAGCTTCATCTTCAGCACAGAACACTAACATTTCTGCTACTGACTCTCCGTGGAATATTTTTTTTGGTTCATTTTTATAGTGTTATTCTTAAAAAAAACATGTTTATAGGATGCAAAATGTTAAACCCTTTATCGGGGGTCCACGAGGAACCGCTCCGTACCACCACCCACGCCCACTAACAGGAAAATAAAAACATTTTCCAAGAATGCTTTCTGCTTCATGCACGTGTGAGGAAGAATCAACCCATTTTTGGAACTACAACCCCCCCAAAACTCACCTTTAACATTATTCATGTGCATTTCCAGTAGTTACACCTACTGCTTTTTCACAAAAGACTCACTCTTGCAGAAAACAGAAAGTATTTCTGCGTAGGCTCTCACACTGACTCAGCATCGCTTTTTGAGGATCCTGCCCAGTGGGAGCAGGCAATATGTACCTTCTGAGGCCATGCACTTGCTTGGAGAAAATATGATGTGTCAAAAGGGGTTGGGTCACCTGGGAATCCATAAGCCAAAGAGCCAGAAGCCACCTACACCGGGAACCAGGTTAATCCAAACTGGCCCGTACAGAACCTCACAGTTCAAGGCATGGATGCTTCTTTTCACTGTGATTTGTTCCTTTGGAGTACTTAAAGAAAAAAGGCCTGCTACCACCACTGTCAAATCATAATGAGGTGACAGGAACATGCAATTCATTGTACTTTGTCTAATTTAGAATAGAACGGACCAAGCAATGAGTTTCCCATTAAATCCCTTGGAAGATTATGCCATAAACCAATGCATTTGTGAAACATCTTTTATATTATTGCTGACTGCTTCCAATCTAGTATTCGATTACTAATAATTTAAGTAACATTATCAGCACAGGAAGAAAATTGGAATTGTTTAAATATTCCTCAGGAGGGAAAAAATAAAGGAAAAAAAACCCTTTTATGCTGACCAATTTTCAAGTCGATTAAGTTTTTTATTAAGAAAAGCTTCAAGATCAAATGGCAATGCCAGCCTACTTCAAAGCTACCTTATGCTTAAATAGATTTACTATAGACGGGGTTTTTACTATAAACAGGGTTCTCCTTGGCAAAGAAAAACAATTTTGACAGCCTGCTCTCAATCTTTTCTATTAAAACGCTCTTGCTTTGCACGCAATAATTATTTCTTGGGCAGAAAGAGAGTGAAGAAACTATCTAGCTGCGTGCAGCCTACCCTCACCTCACAGAGGGGTTCCAGATCCAGGATTCTGGTTTCAGTCTGGTAGCTAAATATTTATGCATTTGTTGGACCAGTGACTGAAAGAATGTTTCATCTCTTACAAAACAGCATCCTCCGATGTGCTAACAAACAGGCACAAAACCAAACACCTTCTCTGGCTTAGGGAACGTGCTGTTATTTATGCACAGTGGAATCGCTTCAAAAGGAAAGCTCGCACACATCCCCCAACAAAGGGCCTTGAAGATGTTCTCCCAAAAGGTGAGGAGTGAGGACTCAAACCTCTCACTCATCAGCATCACTCGCAGGATTTCCCCCCACCGCGGTTAGATTCACTGGCTGATTGCTCAGTTGTTGTGACTAATTCTCCTCGTGCACTGTACCCTGCAGCCTTAAGCACCCATTTGAAAACTTTATCCTGCAAGGAAGGAAGCTGCCTAAAAATAAGGGACTGTATCAGTAAATACAGTGATGGCTTAACTCTTTGTGGAAGCAATAAGTGTTCCAGCAAACACAAGTAATGTTGAAAAATGAATTATCTGTTATTTTTTCTTCTTTTGAAATATGGAGGTGTGTATGTGTCTGCGTAGCATAAACATGAAATAATCTGGGCAGAATAGAAAAGAACGATTTAGAAAGAAAAGGAAGGAGTCCACCATACGCAACTGAGAAAATATTCAGAATATATTCTTTAGCTTGCCTCTGCAAATTAACTTCTCACTGTTGAAAGGCATGTGCAGCTCTCTTGTAAAATTAGACCAACCAAGACATTTTTTCTACAAAAATTTGTTTGGCTATCGAGCTCCTTGAGGGAGCTCCTATCTGCTTGAGGGTAGGAAGGCTTTACAGAGGGACCTGGACAGGCTGGATCGACGGGCCAAGGCCAATTGTATGAGGTTTAATAAGGCCAAG
>VWZL01002842.1:250191-263228 GCA_013396915.1 Stercorarius parasiticus | reverse complement strand
TCTGGGCCCCTCTGTACAAGAGGGACATTGAAGTGCTGGAACATGTCCAGAGGAGAGCTACCAAGCTGGTGAGGGGTCTGGAGACCAAGCCATATGAGGAGAGGCTGAGGGAACTGGGCATGTTCAGTTTGGAGAAGAGGAGGCTGAGAGGAGACCTCATTGCCCTCTACAACTCCCTGAAAGGAGGCTGCAGAGAGGTGGGTGTTGGCCTCTTCTCCCAGGTGAATGATGACAGGACCAGAGGAAATGGTCTGAAGTTGCAGCAGGGGAGGTTTAGGTTAGATCTTAGGAAGACTTACTTTCCTGAAAGAGTGGTCAGGCACTGGAACAGCCTGCCCAGGGAGGTGGTTGAGTCACCATCCCTAGAGGTATTTAAGAAATGTGTAGATTTGGCACTTCAGGGCGTGCTCTAGTGACAGAGATTGTAGGGTTTTTTGTGTGTGTGTATGGTTGGATCTCAAAGGTCCTTTCCAACCATGAAGATTCTATGATTCTATGATTTTCCTGTTGTATCTAACACCATTTAGCAAGTACCTTTGCTCCAAAGGGGCCCAAATGATTAGCGCTTGCAGATCACAGCAGGGTGAAAGAAAAATGAGACAAATATTTGTGGAATAAATATTAGTAATGTTTACAAATTTGCCTTTCATATGAGAGTGTCAAAAATATAAATATCTATTAATCACAAAATGTGGCTGCTAGCTGTTACTGTCATCTTCCCAAGATGCTTATTGTTGAAACTTGTGAATAACTCATCTCATTTTTTGCTGATTTAAACTAATTAAGATTGTATCTCTTTCTCTCTAATATTGAATCAACACAAAGGTACAGGAACCCTAAGTACCATTTTGAGAAGTTCTATTCTGCTACATCAGTCCTTTCCACACGACTCAACTGAACAGTCATTGCATGCAACAGTTTGATCAGTCCCCAATATCAGGCAAGCCCCAGAATGGAACAAAAAGATTAGCACTTATGTATTAGCCATTTAAATGATGATGATGATCCTAATTTGCAAACTCCATTAGTCTTTCTAGAAAGGTTTATTGTCTGTGTTATACAATAACTGTAACAATGATGTTGAAAGGACTATAAAAAATATCCTAAAAGTATATAAATCAGTAGCGAAGTTACATGTATGATTCTTTAGCCCAACTGGAGTTCATGGACCTGCACCGGATTTGTTCAGCATTACAGACTAAAATCTGGATGAATCTGCTCTTAACTAGGAGGAGGGACTGTTTGCAAGGGCATGTAGCGATAGGACAAGAGGCAGTGGTTTTAAACTAGAGGAGGGTAGGTTTAGACTAGACATTAGGAAGTTCTTTACAATGAGGGTGGTGAGACGCTGGAACAGGCTGCCCAGAGAAGTGGTGGAGGCTCCAACCCTGGAGACATTCAAGGCCAGGCTTGATGAGGCTCTGAGCAACCTGATCTAGTTGAAGATGTCCCTGCTTACTGCAGGGGGGTTGGACTAGATGACCTTTAAAGGTCCCTTCCAACCCAACACATTCTATGATTCTATATAATTTTCTTCATCTTGAGTTTGACTTTTGCTGGTGTTTCAGCTAAAAAGCACAGGGAAATTATGTAGCGTTTCCTCTTCTGTCAAAAGCTTGAGAGGTCCATGAGGCATGAAGGTAACAGCAATGACCATCCTGCCACCAGAAAAATGGAAATAACTCTGGAATACTCCAAGAAGCAAAAACTAATAATGAAAAGAAGACCATTCAAATATTGAAAGGAAAATTGGACTTCACTTATAATCCAAAAGTTACCTACAATTTTATAATACACCTTTGAAAAAAGCTGTCTGGTATATGATACTATTTCAGCAGGTTCTTTGAACGTAAGGGGCTGTTCTGGTACATGGGTATAGGAATGTATGTACATTTGTCCACACACTGTGGACATAATACCTCTGTGCATTCTCAGTTGAAGAGAAGGCATTAGTCTCTTGGGCAAATTGCGAGTGAAGAGCAGTTTAAATCCATTTATCAGATATGGAAAAGCTCCACTTGAGCAATGATCTGTATTTATATGTTCAAGTATTTGCCAGCAACCAGATTTTGGTACACAAGGTGCAAAGAGTTTGTAGTTCCGCCAGTTTCTGTACTGAGCATAGATTATGCCCTAAACAATGATTTACAGTGTCCAGCTAGAGTTGCTTTAAAAAGCAAACTCAGACTCTAAATTACTAGTTAACAAGGTACAAAGATGCTTCCACAAAGGACCCCTCAATTGTTGTAGTAATCTCAGTGGGATATGAAGCTGGTGTCCTTTAAAAGGACAATTAAAAAATTAAGCAGCATATTTATTTGGGCTACATTTGTTGTTTATGTAACACAAAAAGGTTTAAACAGTATGTACATAACTATGACATGATGATTGTGTTAAGTTTCATGAAGAAATACTGGCATAAATATAAAATAGAAGCTCTTTGCAGATGGGTCTGTCCCTTCTTTGTACTTCTTCAGTGCTCCACACAATTAAATTGTGATTTTGAATTTGGATCATTGACTGCTTTACTTACTTTTGCAAAAAAACCTGTAATTAATTCTCAATCAAATTCTGCTCTCAGCTGCATTCAATGGAGATAGGCAGAAACCATGTTTGGGGGTCTTTAACTCAAAAAACCTGTAACAGAAGTGTGCATGTGCCCCACAACCAATCTGATTACAGTCAATTTATACATGGCTTTTAGTATGCTCTCTCAGTAATTAAAGAAGAAAGAGGCTTTGGAGTTCTCCTTCAAAGAGTAGTGTGGGACTTCTGAAGATCAGCTTTAAGAACAAGCTAATCACTGTTTCAACGTTCAGTTTCAGGAAGCCTTTTCTGGGAGTCCTTTTACTTCATCAGCCATGCTACATTGCAAAGACAGGTGTTTGTATTTAATCAATTCATTTTCGTTTTGTTCCAGGTATTCAATTAACAGTGCTCATTTCCAGTCCATGGCCAACACGATGGACTATCTTGGAACAACAGCAGTCAAGGAATATTGCTCCTGGCTTTTCACCAATTCAATAAAGAAACCTCCCCTGCACCATTCTTTTAAATACCTTCATTTTTAAATTAGATTTCGATTCTCTGCTCAGAAACACCAAAACCTCTGTTGAGCCAACAAAACCTATTTTGCAATTTTGATCAGCATGATCTGTCTTCCCTGCTGGGTTTTTTTTTGCAGCTGGACTGCTAGTAGAGGACAGACTACTTCACAAAATAAATTAAAAAAAGATTTTATTACGGAAGTTTTTACTGTGAGCCAGCTTTGGTATCTTCTTTTACATTTTTGAAACCACCTTAAATTCATGCATGTAATGGAAAGCTTAGATAAGAATTCTTTAAATTGCAATGACTCTAACTGATTAAAGAGAATGTGGCCTGAGTCTGAAACCGTTCAAAAGGTATCTTCCATATTTCTCTACAACACAGATAATACTGACAGACAAAATGATATAGAGCTATTTTCATCCAAGGAATCTAAATTGCTCATACACTATTATCTTACAGTTGTAAAGCCAAAAGCTAATATAAAACAAATAAATATTATGCATTTACACTGTGAATAAATTTTGTGTAACTAAATAAGATGCAGTCACTGTTTGTACTTACAGCTCCTTTCTCTGTGAAACTTTATGTCCGTTTAAGAGAAATGATGGAAAGCACTTCATGTGTAGCTGCTGGACACGGGGCATCATCATCCCTTGCCTTTGATTTGTCACTGCATTGTTTAAACCTCTTAGGGACTGCACATGGTTAAAAATGAGGGTACTCAGAAATTAAAAAACATTTAAAAATTGTGCAACAGCTTCCAAAGTCTGATGGCTGACCACTGGACACTTACGACATGCAAAGAAGCGCCCTGCCACTGCTTTTAACAATTTGTATTTCAGCACTACTACGTGCACAATTTTTTTTTATATGTCAAGGCTGCATATAGCTGGGAATGGGTACCCTCAGGTGTAGAAAAGATTGAGAACATGAAAACAACAATAAATAGCAGTATATAAAACTGCGGTCTAATAATCCGATCCATTTGCCTCATAAACCCCAAATTTCACATGCAATAAAATCAGCAGACACTCACTAAACTGGCCCCATTAACTACCACACATCGCCATGATAACAAGCAGACTCTTTCCCTAAGGTAGTGAAGCACTCTCAGTATGATCCCTCATCCCAGGCAGATGTTCAGCTCCTTCAGCTTTGGAGAACAGATGACTTTGCTAGTACGGCTTTGCAAATTTTGGTGATGCCGTCAGAAAGTCAAGTGCAAAAGTGGGGATAGTACCCAAGAATGCTCAGCTGCAGGTAGTTTCTTCTCAGTTATACCATAAGAGTACTGTGCCACTGGCGCATTGCATTTTGCTGCCATGTGAGAGAAGACGGACAGCTTTCCTCTTGTAGTTTCATGGTAATTCTGAAGCATCTACCTGAAAGCCACCACCAAATGGTGAGCCCCGCTTTCTCATCATGACTTCAGGCACACATTCCCACATACTCTCTTGAGTAACTTCAAGACCCTTTTTGGCAGCTGAGGTATCGGATCAGCTTGCTGGTGCAGGTCAGTGTGTCAGACCTGATGCAAGGGAAGCAGTCAGAGGCAGGACCAGGGAACACACAACTTTGCTGACAGTCAGCTCCCGGGCAATGGGGTGAGGTTTAAATGAAAATGTGCTTCAATAGTTTGGACCCAAGCCTTTTATAAAATTGTTTAGGTTTAAAGAAGGTATAAGCCAGGAATTGAAAGGCAGACCTGCTGGGTTGTAACACAGCCTGGAGATGTGGATATGGAACACAGTTACATAAAATTATGATGAGACAGAAACATGCAAAAGCTGTATTGTTCTCTCTGCAATAAGACAATTACATAGCAGGTACTGGGCTTGAAATACTGAGAACTGCCCACTTAGCAGAGCAACAAGCTCTGAAGAAACAATTCAACAATAGAAATACCAATAGACCTTGATTAGAACTTTTTCCACTTTGGAGCATGATCAGTCGGGTCGCCACAATCTGTTTAAGATGAGATGTTTAACTACTTAGATGGTAAGAAAAAGGAGAAACCTATGAACTGTACGGACCAAGACCAAGTGGGGCATAAATAAAATAAAAATTAAAAAAAAAGAAAAAAAAAATGGAGCATCTCTGCTCTGTTCCTCCTTCTTTGCATCCTATTCATCCAAATACTTGCATGAAAGCATGAAAGCACTTTTCCAGTCTTTTTCCCTTCTCCTAGGGCCTTAACTGCATGAAAGGTCTTAACAATGAATGCAATGAATGCAAAGTGACTCAACCAATGAGAGAAAGAAGTACTCCCATTCATACTTCATTCACCTTCCAGTAACAGTCCCTTCTCCAACAAATCATCCTACCCTATATTCTCTCCCCGGTTCCCTGAGTCAGGTTTTTGCTAGCCTCATTACCTCTGTCTAGAGCTGCATATTTGTGACAGAGATTGTAGGGGGGTTTTTTTGGGTTGGTTTTGTTTTGGGTTTTTTTTTGTTTGTGTGTATGGTTGGACTTGGTGATCTCAAAGGTCCTTTCCAACCATGAAGATTCTATGATTCAATGATTTGGACTCCAAAGTCACAAACTGCTATGTTCACCAAAGACTATCCAAAACCAAAACACAGGCCAATGTGGCATCTTCTGGGCAAGAGAAATTGTTGTTCCAGATTCAAAAGCTGCAACCACAAATTCCAACACTTTCTCCAAAATGTTACCTCTACTACTTGATGGATATCATCAGAAAAATGAAACTTAGAGAAGAGCAGCTCAAAGAGAAACATTTCCTGAAGACAGGAAACTGAATCCTGAACTGAAAAGAACCTATAGGAGATGTACACAGGACCTGTCGGGAGCCTCCCTGGCTGTGACCATCAATCAGCACCATCGGACTTTGGTAGGATAACTGTGCATAAAGATCTTTTCCCTAATGCCGTGCTTAAAAAAAAAATTCTGTTTAAGAAAGCCATTTTAGTTTCTTGTATTAATTGCTGCTTACAGGCTCTTGAAGGAAAACTCTGAGGTCATAAGGGATACCATAACTCAAAAGCCAACCACAGACATATGACAACCATGGCAATATCCACGCACATCCTCACGCTATCCCATACTACCGTCTGATACCCAGATGTGCAACAGCTTCATCCCATGCATTGACTTCCCTCCAAGACAAACTCAGACAAAAGCCAGACACGTGTCCCCATAGTCTCTAGTATGTTAGAAACTCAACACACAAGTCAGAGAGACGTAGCCAAAAATATCAGAGAAACGTGCAGCTACCATCATAGACAGGGCAAGAGATACAGCTAGAGACTGACGAAGAATATGTTTCTGGGAACAGAGAGGTTTAGCTTTTGACTTAGAGAGCAGGTTATATTACCTACTGCCTAGACAAGCATCAGGCTTGAACTAATTAGACTCCCCAAACAGTAGGATTAGCGCGTCTGCCTTAGCCTTTGATCTTTCTGACATATATGAACTGAGCCCTGTGTAGCTTTTTATTGTGCATATGTTTGCATCCATGTGTGTTTGCACATGTGTTTTTCAGATGGGAACCATAAAAAAAAAGTTTCAACCTGGTTTGCAAATACCTATCCTGGTACCATGCAGCTCCTCTAGCTTTTTCAGTGCTTAAATGTGAGTTTGTGGCCACTCCAGGTAAAAGCTGTGATTTTACCCCTGCACACACACACGTGCACGTGCACAGACGTGACTGTGCTATTCTGCAAGTGTACCTAATTTAACGTAACAGCCCTGCAAGGCACCTGTTAAAAGCAGTTGAGACTTCCACTTATTTTTAGAGATTTGCCCTGCTATTTTAAACCCAACAGGTCAGTGAGCAGGTCCAAGGCTCCACTGTTTTAGCCGAGCGTCTGTAGAAATGCTTCTTTCAGGAGGCAAAAAAAAAACAAAACAAAAAAGCCCGGCTCGGGGATGCTCGGTACCCTTTACATCTGCTGCTCAGCTGGAGATGCGGTTAAAAGGCCATTAGAAGCTCAAGGTGACAGACCTCGCAGGCTGGGCGAGTCGGAGAGCTATTTGCTGTTTGCGTTCGGACTATCGGCCCACCGCTGTTTCATTTTGACGGACGGAAAGCGGCTCCTTGTCCCAAATCCATCCAGGGGGTCAGGCCGTCGGGTCCCGTCTCCATCCCGGGGCTGGCGCTGCGCTGTGGAGCCTCCTCCCGGGCAGCAGGGGTTCTACAGCGGGCTGACGGGACCACAGACCCTCCCATCCCCGGGGGCTATGACTAACGGGGGCTACGAATGAACAGNGCCGGGCGCAGCGGCGGGTCCCGCGTTGCTGCCGCCCCCGCGGAGCCGGGGAGCGAACTCCCCCGCGGGAAGATGCGGAGGCACCTGCCTTTAAACGCTGTCGGGCTCGGGTGTTTTGCGGTCACTCGACAAAATGAAGTACCGCTGTTTCGTTTTGCTGTATGGAAAAGGTCACGTTAGCCGAAAGAAGCTGATCGGAGAGAGCTGGTGGTCTTTGCGATCGCGAGAGCTAAAAAATTTCATATTTAGGGAAGCTTCTTCTGTGGATGAGGGCAGGAGCACTGTAGCTATGAGTCGTGAAGAAAGCAAACCCTAGTTTTAGTAGGTATTAGGCTGGTTCTACATACGCAGGAATAAAGTGCTAAGAATTTCACCAGGCATATGTTTTCCTGCCATCTGCAACACATTTTAAATTCCTTTTGCATCTTGTAATGTATTCTCTCTGTTTAGCATAATAACTATTCTGCCTTTAAACACCAATCTTTATATACTGTTCTTAGGAATTTGTGGAGAAGTGTTAATTCTTTTACACGTATTTAAGCTGCTAAAATAATTATGCCTGGTAGTGTGAACAGTCAAAACCACAGAATGAAGGTTGCCTTCCCAGGGAGATAGCACCCATTAGCCAGGTATGAAGGGAAGCATACAGTCATAGTTCATTGAAAATGTAATTTCATTTTGCTAGTAATGGGAGTGCTGATACGTTGATACCGTAATGGAGTTTTAAGCACCAAGCTTGTTATTTCAACTAGAAACTTTAATGTAATTACGCATTTTTACTTTACTAAGCAGAAAGGAAGATTAGTATGCATAGTTTTCTTACATGTATCGTGGGGAATAAGACAGAGATCGCCGAGTGATACTGCAAGATGCTCAAGTCATTCAAAAGAAATGGCAGGTGGTAATTTTAAAGACAAATTACCCCAAAAAGCTTTTATTGTTGATCACTTGTTATAAGATTTGCCATTTGAAAGTAATTGTACATTCAGCTGAAACTGACCTTTTATGAGAGCCAAGTGGTAATATAAATGAAATGAATATATTCTTTATTGCAGTAATATAAAAAGAATGGCCTGAGCTTTTAACATAGTGCTTGACCTCTCTGGTGTCTGAACACCGCCTAATCTCAGGAGTATTTCACAATAGCATATGATGAAATAAGTACTAATACAGAACTAGAACAGTTTAACACATTAGCACTTGGAAGTGTAGAAAATATTATAGCTTTAGGTATGCTTTTTGATAATAAATCAGACCAATGGCAGAAAGAAAAAAGATGATTAGAGTACAACACACTGAAATTCATCAGTACGCTAATTATTAAAGCATCGCCTTTTCTATTTTAAAGCCCCTCTTTCCAAGATACTCTACCATAAAGTCACATCAGGAAACTCCAGATGCTGAGACTTAAAATTCTCTGTCAAAAATCCATTATTTATAAGCATTAAAAACATGTTATTTCTCTTCAAAGGCCCTGAACTTACAAAGAGCACCTTTAGGTTTAGAGGTGCATATGTAAGTTGTACTCCCTTTAATGGCATCAGTCACATACAAACCAATAAATAAGTACAAAAGCGACAGCAAAGCCAGGCATTTGAAAAGCTGTACTTCCTCCTAGCTAAATGTACACGCAGGTTCATTAGCGTCACCATGCACTCACAACGGGAAAATAAGGGAGCCCGTAAGGGAGGGTGACCAGAGAGTCTCTGGATGCTGCAGTTACTGAAATCGCAAACAGAGGTGAGGAGGAAGAATGCACAGGGTGGAGAGCACTACTACTACAGCACCAAAACAAGAGAAGTGCAAAGTTTACACAAAATTCCGCATCCTTCTTCATTGGTCTCACTGAGATCAGGAGTGAATCAATCTCTAATAGTCCAATTCAAATTTCACTAATTCGCATCAATTATATTATTGACTTCAGTAAGGCTATTCCTGCTTTACACTCCTGAGACAACTGCACAAGGGGCCTGTGAATCTCCATTTGCCTCCCGGTCTACAGGCACTTTCTTCACACAACTCTGTGACAGCAGCAGAGAAACAGTAAAAGAAGACGTTAATTAACAAGTGCTTTGATACAGATTCCGTCCGGAGGATTTTCTGCTGTTCTGCTGTCAATCTATCATTACATTTTAGAGCTACTTAAAGGAAAGCAAAACATTCAGGAGTATCTTGGGAACATCTGACATGGACTAATAGCTCAATTGTATGAGTGACTGCTGAGGGTTTATTATTATTATTATTATTACCACTTTAGAGCTACAAGCAACTGTGTTATGTTTGCTAGCTTTCTTCAGTCAACACCTCTGTATTATGCCAGTATGAAGCCCATTCATCAAAGCACAATTTCAAATGACTCCTGACCTTCAAAATGGAGGGTTTGCTTCTGCTTTCATTTCAGTTACGTTCACTACAGTGTCTCTGTGTTGCCAGAATCTCACCTCGTTCATCGTCTGCGCAGGAGAACAAAGCTAACTAACTTCTTATGCAGTATTTAGAACTCAACATCTTTACAGTTGGATGTTTTACCGGAACATTTCTAGTCTTTCTTTAATGCACTATTATTCAGCATCTAGTGTAAAAAACAAACAAACAAAAAAAAACCAACAGACAAACACAAACAAAACCACAACCCACAACAAACCCACACCCTTCACCTTTCAAAATCTCTAGATCAACTGGAAGTGGAAAGGCACTAATCAGACACATCTGCTACTTTGTTACTTTTAAACCATCAGACGTTCACTTTCATTCAAAAAACTTTGAGGCAAGGACACACTCCACCTTTGATGTTTTATTTTCATGGCTTCCCCTAAGAGGCTGTAAGTTATTGCAATCATGGTCAGAGTTAAACAAGTAATGCTAACAGATAAGCGCTGTGACTCTTCTCTTTGGTATTGACTTCCAAGTGACAGATTTTCCTACAGCAAAACATTTCCTGCACAGTCCTTAGGAGCTCCGCTCAGTGCTCAGGAGTGCTGGGTCACGGCAGCCTGAGTCCGACAGTTCAACTCTTCTTCACGTGCAGGACACTCCACAGCAGCTTTACGAGAGGGCAGGTTTTACCAGGATAGCCCAGCACACACCACAAGCTACTGCTGCCTGTCCTGCATGTGACTGGTGCCTAGAATCAAGCCCACAGCAGCGTATTTCTGCATACTTCAATTTTTCTTCCTTTCCTCATTCCCAAAGTTCCTTTATTGAGGACTTACTTTGACAACCTATGTTGGAAGCCAACTTTATACGCTGTACTCCAATGTAGGTCACAGCATTAGAATTTGGTGAGCAAGCAAGACATTAGGCACAGCAGCCTGAGTACAAATAAATACTATATGATTGCACTGAACAATTTAGCATTGTTGTAAAAGCATAGCAGACAACAGTAGCAGTGATCACATTATAACCAACTTCAACACATCTCACGCGTGACAAAATACTGTAGGAAAACCTTGCCTTACAGTGCAAAAACAGACAGCTTATTAAATCCGCAACTTCTACCTTCTCTATTCAAAAGTGAGTGCCGGTAGAAATAATTTTACAAACATTATCTAACAATTCTGACTCAATAGCTCCATTCAACAGAAGGGTACCTCTCTGTCCATAGCCTCTCCAATTTAAACAGATTCTTCAGCTCTTTGCATCGGTACGTACACGGCTTGCATCAGTACATGCATACTACCTCTTCAGTTTATCAGGTTTCAAGAGTCCTAACTAGAAAGCAGCTTTCAAACAAGTGACAAATGAAAACATACAACTACTGCTAAATCAAAACACATAAACCATACTGCGTATTACTATTTTCCACCATATTATCAAGGCATTGATGCAAAATATTTTGAAAACACGATGTTTGTTCAGAAATATGACTGTAATTAAAGTTCTTTGAGCTCTTTAAAACATGGGGCATTTGACAGACTACACCTCTTTCATAAGACTAACAAATTGCTTCCTTAACCAAGTCAGTATGGTGGAAAAAGACAGAATGGAAAAAAAAAAAAAAAACAACAAAACACACACAAAAAACCCCCAAAGAACTACTCTGAAACCTGTACATTGATTTCTTTAATTAAACTTCCAACATTGCACCAGGTTGCAAATACGTAGCTTTCACATTAACAAGAGCACGTGCTGCATGAACAGTTACTGCGCAGCCTCTTGGCACCGTACGAGCAGAACGTACCCCAAAACACACCTTAAAGCAGTCCCAGTTTTCCAACAACCGAGTAGCTTGAATAGCTACACGCAGAACAGCTCAGAAATTGATGCACCAACTAGTAACAAGGCAGATAAACCACAAAGAAAACAAACAACTTGTAATAGGAAGCTCAGAAAAAATAACTCATCTCTGCATAAATCATGTAGTTCTTAACCGTAAAAGTAGATATTACTTATGAAGCCTAGCAGGAAACTGAAGAGTAACTTTGGATTTAACTACCGATAAATATTTAGCTATCACGAGTCTTTCTGTACTGATACATGCTAGCAGAAAGTTGCAAATGCTGGGATTCCTTGAAAAATGCGTGGCAACTTTGCAGTGTACGTTAAAAAATTAAATAAGACAATAAAACTTCTCTGTGAGCTGAAAGCAACAAGTGTTTACCCAAAGTTACTAGAAGTCTGAAATTCCCTGGAAATTATTATCATTGTTTTTTTAACTGGGACAGGGCATATCCTACCACCCTGTCTCAAAGCAGATGGAGTAGCAGTATGCAAAGGGAAAGCATGATGGCATATTCAAAGGAGCTGTGGCTCACAGGAGAGATTTCACGATTTAATATAACTGATGAGCAACCTGAGGAGAATTTTTTTAAAAAAAGAGCACAGAAAGACCAGAGATTCAATGAGTTGGTGAGCCTGGGGGATGATGGTGCCTGTGGAGCAGTTACACTCACAGGCCCTTTACTCTCCTGCTTTGTCCTAAAGCACATCAGTGGGTCAGACCTATGTTGTCCAAAGGAAGCAACGTGGCTATGCAGAGGTCTGGTCTGTTCTGCATTGGCAATGTGGAACAACCTTCCCCGTATTTTTGTGAACTACATCCTCGCTGTCCTGAGATTTTCCGCATTTATCATTCCTCATGTAAAGTGCTAAATACTGCACAGTGAATAACTGTGGCTTTACTTCACCTCAAGGAAGATAAATCTACTGCTCCCAACTTTAAAAAGGAAGCAAGCAAACCGAGGGGCATCTAATTCACTCTACAAACACCAGAACCTAACAGCAAAGTGCCAGCGGCAAAGCAGAAACCTTTCCCGAGGGCTCGAGCAGCCCAATTTAAGCGGCCCAAGCTCATGCCTTCCCTTATCATTTCTCTCTTTTTGTCGTGCTCTCTGATTGCTAAAGGATTATCCACCCCGGATATATTTTTATTTATTCAGTCCCAAAGACGCAATATGGATAAGGTTGTAAGGAAAAGCAGGGAAATAAAATCACAACAAACAACAACCCCAACACCTTCGTGGGCAGATTGAGAAATAACCTGTTGTAGGCACGTTTCAGCAGAAGGAAGAGCCCACTAACAGGCTGCCTGGTGTCTGGGGCGGCGCAGCGGGGGCGGAGTGTGTGTGTGTGTCTCTCCCCAGCACCCCCATACCTCTGCTCCGTTTGGGCTGCAGCGGAGCCGCCGGGCTGCCCCTCCGACGGCCAAGCCGCCCGGCCCCGGGGGTGCACGACTGGGCTGGCCCCCGCGGCAGCGGCGGGGTCCTAGGGGAGAAAGAGGGGGGGACAGGACCGCCTTGCCCACCCTCCTTCTCC